>JTDE01000322.1:0-17915 GCA_014338405.1 Paragonimus skrjabini miyazakii
TGGACCTGTATCCATACCACTTCTAGTTTTTCCACTTAGTCTTGTTTTAATAATTTTCAATCTTCTTAGTAACGTTTTCTTCTAGGATATTCCACGTCACTGTTGAGGTGAGCGGCGGCCCGAGCCACAGTACCTTTTGGTCAGGCTCCTGGCTGTTGTGATGATGATGATGATGATGTTCATGCTGGATTATTCTGCAAAATGGCTGATTTGTTTATGAACGTTTTCGTCATCATGTTAAATAACTACGTCAATAAAATTTAATTTTATTCGTCAGAAGAAATATGGTAATTAAACATGCTTAGAGTTATTTAGTTTCGCAGCCTATCGAATAAAAGTGTGACAGTATCACTGACGTGGGAGTAAAACAAACCTATTTAGTTGTTGCCTATTTCGCAGATTCGCTTACCAGATACTGTATATTGACGCCTTTTGCTATTGTAATGGTCGTAAACTCAAAAGAACGCAGCGTAAACTATTCAAAACCAGTTCTTGATAGTGTTCATCGCCCACCACAATCATAGTTAAGAATTCTGTTGTATCCATGCTCCGTCTGCTTTCTTGGATAAGCTTTGGTGTGCTCCCTTTCGGAGGTAATATCTAGATAATGCTATGAGTGTATTCTTACGATCGATATTCGCAAGTTTCTGAGCCAGTATATTGTGTACGAGCAGCAGCTAGAGAGTAACCTGGTCCCCGTCAAACATATATCGGTGCAATTAGTGATCAGATCAATGTAAATTCTTTCCAGTCGATCATTTTCTCATTTGATTAACTTAGTGCTTGTAAATTACATAACTGATATTGTTTGAAAAGTCACAATTCAAAAACGGCAATTATTTGAGAATGGTTTAGCTGAATGCTACCATAAGTAGTGCTAATCAGCCACTTGGATCACATTGTTCAAGCTCATCACAGTCTGGCAGCAAATTATCAATGCCTAAGGAATATGAACTTGTGGGTGCCAGTTATGGAATACATTTTCCAAAAATGTGTGTGAAAATGGCTTTATGCAAAGATATTTTGAGTTTGATCAGTCAAAACAACTGAACCCCTTCGATACGTTCACTATGAACATTGCATTTTCGTCCATACATACAAGTTCTTTGGTTACACTCTATTCTGCCTTCTCCGACCGTATAAAGGTATACATTTTTTCAGAAGCTATTAATTACGTTCAGAGTTTGCTATAAACTCTGTCGCGATCGGATTCTATTGTATCTATCTATCTATCAAAATATTTAACATAGAATACTTCCATTTGATAATTCGAAATTATCTTACTGTTTTTCACACACTTGTCAGGCATAAATCTTGTTATTACATTTGAGCTTCATCTATCTGTCAGATGGGAAAGTAAGCACGCATTGAATGTGTGAACCATCATCAAACGAGCAGAATCAAATATAATCCAGCGTACAACGGGAAATTTTGTCAAACTTGAGAATAATTAAGGTGCCAATTAGTCGTCATGAGGTGTATCAGCTGTGTTTGTCGCCCGTTAGAATTTGATTATAAGACAAACGAAGTTTTGTCAAATACGTGTATGACTATAGCATTTTTCTCTAACTGGTGTACAACAATTGTTCGAATAAGCAAAGGAACAAAAGAGAAGCACAAAAATAGGGAGGGTAAATAACACACCTACATGCAAATACAGTCACAAGTTTCTCGTGGTTCATGGTGGAAAAACCTATGGATAATCAATCGTGTACATCGCCAGAGTTGTCGGGTTCGATTCTCGGCCCTAAGTACTGCATGTTTGAGGAAATCTGTTCAAAATTGTTGCTCACAACTTTGCTGTTGATCACCAGAATCAACTTCGTATACACACGATAATAAAATTTAAACACGTTAGAATAGATTCAATACTAGAAAACGAAACAGCATTATTTGGCAGCACATACTAATCATGTCATCAACCAAAGGCTGAATTTCGGATTTCTTACTACGTCAGCAGTAGACTGTAGACAATATTAATGCCGGTTCTCAACCTTGAAGAAAACCTGCTAAAAATATCGTAGCTGGCCTCCACTAATTACGCAGTAGAACCAACGTTGCAGGCTGGTTTATACTTGAGTTGTTGCATCCAAATTCATCTAATGTTGTTAGATAGCATCCATAAACTCATTTAGAAGCTGGCAGAAAACATTTGCTTTGACTGGAAGTCACTAGTTCTTCTTCAGCAATCAAGATGATAGAATAATCCTAAGATCCAGCTTACATATTCCGTTATGCTCTCTGAATTTACGTGAAATACATAACTAAAACAAGTGTACTGTCACTCTAAAGACGTAAACGTACACAAATATTAGAAATAACGAATATCAACATTGACTTTTTACGTATAGCCAACCGGAATGAGATCATTTAGACCATACGTCTGGTTTGATAACTGTGTGTACTATTAGGAAAGCTTCAATCAAAACGACTATTTTTAATACGCTTCTGTCAAGACTTGAAATGCTATTAGCATAAGTAATAGGTTACAAATGATATGTGCAGGTGGCTACAAAATAATTTCGTGCGTGGGCTTGACAGCATCCACCTAATAGTGTTTAGTTGGGAATTCGTTCACATACGGATGTCTGGGATCTTTTCTATCTGTTCACACTGAATACTAATCCAAAGCGCTACAAAAATAATGTTATCGGATAAACGGAGTTCCGTTCCGGTTTTCGATAGTGAACAGATCAACAAGCATGTTGTTTGAAATGAAAACATATACTAGCCATTAAAATGAAAACTCTATCGAAAAAACAGTTAACACAGCTCAGGTAACACACCATTTCTGTCATTTGTACAGGCTTCATTCGTTTGTTTTTCATACACGTGTACGGAAACATTCTTCTTTATTATAGTGACTTTTACATACAACCACAGGCAGTTGAATAGCACTTTATATATATATACACGTTGGTATGCAAAATGGATTATACTATTTCGGTTAGTACGCATAACTTAGGAAGGTTACCGAGAGACTTGTAAACACAGTTTTTCAGATTGCTACTTCTTGAATAGAGTATATCTTTGTCAATCAAATGGACATCGGAACATTTTAGGTAGGATAGAAAGGCCAACATATGAAAAGACAGAAATCTGTAGTAAAGAAATCATAACGATTATCTTTGATTTCCAGTAAATATTTTTTAAAAATTAAAAATTGATGATTAAAAAGTGGGCACTGACTGAGCGACTTTGCTGAGGAATCTACTCATGAACACAGATAGTATCTAACTGTTTTATGAGAGTCAAATCTCCGTTTTATTCTATCCCCGAAGAAGAGATTCAATCAAAGCGAAGCCTTGGGCATTTCACTTCACAATACAACTATTGCAAACAGCAGTGAGATTAGTAGTCATTCAACTTATTGTTCACAGTTTCAATTGTAACGTTCTAGGTGACATTAATATGACCTTATCCATCGAAATTATTTTATCGAGACAGAAAGTCCGATCTACTTATCAACTCACGGCTGGTAATTCGTGTGTTCCCATAGACTGAGAAACATTCAGTTCTCCAGTTTTACCCTAGAACAGTTAGATTCAAAGACCGAGTTTTCAGTTGCATATCCATTTTTTGCACCAGAACTAATTCTGCGTTAGCCACCCACCGACTAGTGTCCAGATGAACAGAAATAGAGTGAGTGGTAACAAGTTTGTACTTATCAGGAGTGAACCGAACCAGTCAGTTGTTATATTTTTCCATAGAAACGAGTAGTTTCAACATGGGTGGGGGAGGGACAAACCGTCGATTCAACATAGATGTTTGCATTGTTAAATGTACAGTACAACTTTAGCCAATATTTTAATCACGTCCAACTAATTCAGTTTGTGTTTGAACGGCCAAATAACAGTTTTATCCTAAACCGTACAATAATTTCACATACGATTGTGAGTGTCACTCGTGTTGACCTAAAGCTCTTCACCAAGATAGATTTATGGGCCACTTCAGCAAATTAACCAAGAAACCATAAAAACATTACGAGACTAGTGATTCGGGCTTTATTATGTACATGAATCTCTGTGGTTAGAATAATCACTCGAGAGTTCATTTTATTGCGCTACCAATGGAATTAAACATGGATGTCATTTAGAATTTGTTTGCATTTGTGCGAATATATGATAATCTACCTACACATGAATTTTTCTTGTGTGTATACTCAAAATCGATTGATGTTTATCAGATTATGCAAACAGAACAATTAAACATCTGCTCATACTTATCCAATACTCTTTAGTACACTGCCACACCAGGATGTCAGCGAGTGTTCAATATCGTATATTATCATATCAGAATACTAACAAACTAGGTTGTCCTACCGAACAGATAATTATTTTTACGAAGGGGTTTCTGTTAGTGACAAACTTACATATATTGATTCGATTAGGCAAACGGAATGTGTGCAAACTTGAAAATGCTCGTTCAAGTAGTAAATTTTGTGTCTATCATTAAACAAAACTCACCTGACAATTCAGCTTTGGCGAATTAAGCCAGCATTTTAAACACTAATTCTATTTGATTGTCAAGTAATTTTATAAAACTCGACATTTTGATAGACTACTAAACAGATTTCATTTAAAGTAACGGTTTTATGTAATCAAGCGAAAATGAGACAACTTAAACTGAACTAAAGCAGTTTTAGTTTTGTTAATCTGAGTCAATTTTGTGATATTATCACAATAGTAAGTCAACTAAACAAAAGTGATTGAATATCTGATAAAACTTAGGAATATTGTTAAATTTTATAAATTTGAAAAACCACTTTTGTTCTTTTCTTATCATATGCACTGTACAATTGTTACTGTTAAACAAAAAAAACGGATAAAATGGCAAACTGTTTAGTTTTATCAACACCAAACATCACTGATTCTAGTGTGATAGCAACACTGACCAACGTCATGAAAATCATACAGGCTTAAGACAAACTTGGCTTGAACACGTAGACATGAGTAGTTCCTTCACTGAATACACCAGGCTAGACTATTCGGGATTGGTAACGTTACTACAGAGAAGTCTGTTAAAACGAATTGCTGGAAGTAGGCTTACGAACAAACTGATGATGATCGGATGATGGGTTGTGGTGAATTAAACAAAACGGAAATTGAAAACTACGTAACGTTATTGCCTAAACCAGCTTCATACAAAGTTTAAACCAGAACAACAGTTAACCATTTCAATAAAATCTAAACGTATTCTATCGTACAAAGTGAACCAAAATGCACAGCGCAGAATATGTGAATTAAGAATTAAACGAAACGAACATATGGAGCTTAATGAGTGCAAAATACCTGTAAAAAGAATACTGAAAACGGTAAGGAAAATATTTTGGACCCATAAACCTCTGACTGAGACGCTTGATAACACATGGTCTACAAAACCTGGTGTTTATAACTAGTCGTCCTCACCAATAAAACAGTTCCAAAGAAAGACCAAAATACTTGGAAGCTTTTGCATCTTACCTAGAAGTCTGCGTTTCCGTTAATGACTAATCATACCTTCTCAGCTAGCCTTGAAACTATATATTTACGCCGGTTTCTCTGTATTTATTTGGAAGAGAACAAGAAATACGTAATCCTGTTTGATGGTGTCTTAGATATGGGGCTTTGTAAGCAAGATCTTTGTTTTGGATGCTAGGTTATTGGTTTCCTTCTCATTTTTATGTGCATGACTGTTTACACAATAACATTTCAAATTATACTGAATAAACATTTGCATTTCTAATTGTAGAAGATGGTGGGGAATGAAACACACTGTATGCCTTTTAAATTTTGTTACTCACACGATAGAATTGATTCAAGTTACCAAATAACATAGACAGTATTTATTTCCAAAATGCCTGCATGACAATATTGTTTCGAAAGACATTTTTCACATATATTTTTCTTGACAATTTTTACTGTAACTTACAACTCATTACTTGTTTCCAGTATAAAACAAACACAATGCTGATAGCTGTAAAAATCGCTTGGGACTCATGAGAAATCAATTTTGTTAGCAACTACTTTTGATACTTCTCATCAGGTTACTTTGATTACATATGGTGAGCACGAGTTATAAATGAAGTTCATACAATTCTTTCAAACGCTAAACATCGGAATTAATATTGTTTGTGAAAAGATGATCAATTTCCACCAACAAGATGTGTCCTTGTTGTATTTTATCAAAAAATCTTCAAATAATATACAAAAAATAAAATTTTCACTAAACAATCAATCTTTATTAACTCAAAACATTCCGTCATGATATGCCAATTCATTTACTGAGTGTCATCTAGAGAGCTGAAACTGTGATCAGACTGGTGCAACGTTTAGTGTAGGCCTCAATGTCTACCGATTTGCTTCCAGTGGACAAAAAATTAAAAGAAAACGAAATTGTTTAAACAGTTTATAAGTTGTACTTGATGATTCTGAAAGACAAACTAATTATTTTATAGTTTAGGGGAGTCCTGAAAACCAGTTTCAGAATCTGGTTAACTATTAGCCAAATAAAAAATATACCCTTCTGTTCTAGTCAAATTTGTTCATTAGATTTTTCGATTTTAAGGTTACTGTTTCGTTTCCTCCACACTATTTGGAACAAGCACCAAGCCATATGACGCACAACATTTCACGCATTACTTTCTCGTTAAATTACTAGTTCACAACAGCGACATTGACAAATTTTACGATTTTCTAAATACTATTCATCAAAACGGATGTCTGTACTGGTTGACTTTTTTCAGTGACTGATCTGTCCTGAATTACGTGTAAATGATAGGTGACAGGTTGGATCAGTGAAGTTGATAAGAAGCAGTGTTTGATGACTGCATAGTGTGCTTCAGCAGTAAAAATTATGTGTGCCTTTGTACTTGCTAGAAATATAAAGGGAAACCTTCATTATAAAAGCCTCCTTTGACTTGAATACCTGAGGAATGAAGTTACTGCTAGTTATCGAACATCAATAGCATTGTCTTATAACTTACCACCGAACAATGGGAATAATAGAGGTGAAGTGTTTATGATGTAAGATAACACAAACTCCAACCAGTATTTCACAGGAATGAGATTCCATTACAAGTTACACACTAGAGGGAGTTGAGAACACTTATGTACATCATAACTTAAGCTAGACAGTTCAGCAAGAAATCAGATAAACGGTTTTATTCTTGAGGGGTTCGAACCAATAACATTGCGAAGTAACTAGGAGAAGGAGAAGCTGGTCACAGCATATCCTGTATGCAAGAAGTCTATTTCATTTAACGACAAACAACATCCATTTGACAACAACAATAAGGGAATGAATGTGCTTTCATTTAAATGCAGTGCTTTTGACGGCCATGCGTCCATTCATTGTCGACTCTGTTACGGTAGATTATTCCAAGTGGTTTCAGCTGGCCTCGAAAAATGCTTTCTATAAACCAGTTGACTAGTTTGAAGTTGTAGCCTGAAGGTTTCAGCCTGGCCGTTCGGAACAGTTTGTACGATACTTGTAAATGACGAAAGGTAGTTAAACCAAGAAATCTGATGGATCAAGTTTCGCATCACCAATGTCAAACACAAAAGTCCTGGTGCTGAAATGGCATAGTTAATCGTTTTACACTTGCTGCTTCGAAGTTAGGTAGCCCAGCCGAAGACTGAGTGTTTTAAGTGATCTTGAGTTATGGACTGTTAAGAAAGACAATACGCTTTTGTCCTCTGTCTTGTTTTGTGCTCTCAGACAGACATAAAATGGTCTTATAGGATATACGGATTTTGAATGAACCGACTTACCTGTCATAGCCTGTTAGTTTATTCTAATTCATTCTCAATACTGAAGTTTACATGCAATCGACTCACCAAACTATATCATTGTGGATCAAAACATGCGCAGATACAATGAAAACGGCTAGATATTTACAATAGATTTCTGCACTCAGAAAAGAAAATATTCATTACCTTTCACGGCTTACTGGGGAATAAGAATATTTGGTACGGGTGAACTCGAACTAACTAAGAATTAACGAGAGGATAATAAAACCGACCGCCTGTGAATAAATTCACCAGGATCTAGTTATAAAGACAGAAACTGCTCATAAAAGCCCTATTTTAAACAACACACATGGTGTATATTCATCGCTTACCCGATGGATGGGTTAGTGATCTAACAATAGGTTATTCAAACTGGAAAACATGTGCAATCGGGAAACGTATCAATGTCGTAAAATCAGTCAGTTTTTACAAGGGAGAAGGAAGCCGTAATAACCCGGGTCTATAAGGACAATTACTTGAATTCTATATAAGCATTAGCAGTGTGAAGAGGAGACAGTATATCATTACTTAACGCGGCACTTGCACAAGTAGCTGAAGGGAGTCAATTCCAATGTGAAGTAATCTAATGAAACCGGACTAAGTTTCGTTAGAAATTTCATCGTAAAAATTAATTTATCCACGAGGTAAGAATGTAAATTTATACCTAGAAAAGTTAATATATACATTATGAGTTTTGCATAAGCCACTTGATAACGTGGACCAGTAAAACTGATTAGGATGCTCACAGCCTAAAACCACATCATCTGCATATTTGCATTGAAATATGCCCCGAGAAATTGGCACAGATAACACATAGCTAGCAAACGAGAACAAAAAAGGAAGATTGCACTCTAGGGACCAACAGACCTAACGTTGAATTGGAATGAAAGTTGACAGATAATTCGGAATAAATGCATAGAGTTGACAAATCGATCACACTTAAACGCAGTGGATGAATGATGAGTGTAAGCTTCTTCAAACATATGAAGTTTCCCCTCCGTTTTTGTTATTGGTACTGGCTGCCGTAAAGCATAAAGAAAAGGCAAAATTTAGATGTGTACGACCGGTGACAATTTCAGTTGAATGTTTGTAGTTTGATAATAGTAACTATTACAAATTAAGGGTCTATACGATGGTGTGGTAAAAGTTGAACTGACACAAGTGCAATGAAGTAGAAGTAGCTACATGATAGACGCAGTGAGGTCTCGAATAGTGTGTGACGGCGTGCAGTGTCAGGTCTCAGCCGATCTTTGTGTACTAGACTTAATGACCCATGAAAGTGACCGACTAACCCATTTCTATAGGTTGGTACTCAAGGTCAGTAAGTCATATATTCAGCCACGCGTTGGTTGTGCCAAATGAATGCGTTAAGACAGCTAAAAAACACCGGATTCATAAGGCTACCATGTGTGATCTGGGCAGAGCATAAACTCGTATTCTGGAAGCGCGCGCATCCCCCACTGTTAGGCAATCAGTATCATCTATCTATCTTCTAACTGAATGTTTTAAATTATGCCTCGAGTCGTCTGTTAGAAATACGTGGCTTCATTGTTTGCTGTGTCGTAATCATTGTTAACTCATACACGCAAAGTTCGACTTGATAAGTAAGAAATTTTAGCAAAACTAAAATTCTATGGTATCAACATCTTAAGGCTGTAATATCCAATCACTATCGGAGTGGTTACACACACATACCAGAAACTAAAATGTTTGTTGTAGCTTATGCTCATACATGTCAATAACAGCTTTTGTCGCTTTCAGAAACCAGCTATCTTCTTACTGAGCAACCACTTTCAGAAGAACGTACACAATCCTCAAACCCATACTGTTGCCAAGTGAAAGTATCTTGGATTAGTCTATCCGATCGCATTTGATCAGATGGTTTGTTAAGCATTGCCCTCCAAACCGCGATAAGATTCCAGACGATTTTGTCCTGTCTGTCCACCGTTCTTCAGCTATAAATAGTTTCACAAATTGGCAAAGATATTCAGCAAAACAACCGTGTGAACAGGCTCCCAATAATTTGTTAACGAGTTTACACTTGAACGTCTATAGAATATGTAGAGATCAAGAGAAAGCGCTTCTTGAAGGCGGACGACTGTTGTGGATTTAAGTCGGAATAGATTCGAAATTATATTTGCTTGTGTATGATTGGTACTCAGCTGGCTACTTACCTTGCGATAACTTCCTCGGGATTCAGTAACAGTTATACAAAAGTTTTATTTGTCAGTCAATCAGCTTTGATAACTTTCAAGACAATCATACGTGAAACGTTCTTTCAAAAAAAATATACTGTGTTCATTAATAGTTTAATTATGTTTTCTACTGCTCGGAAAGGCAGTAATTAGTGTAGACCAACTCTCAAGTATTGCTTTCCAGCTAGAAATGTATTTAAATAAGACTTGAGCAAAATAATTGGTACGTTGAATTTGCTGCTAGTTAACACAGATTTTTAATCGACAAGTCCAGCTCACTATACTACCGACTGGATTAATTATATTCGTGTGAAATATCTTTGTCTTTGAATCCGGTTCAGTCGGCAAGCACCCCTTCAACATACGGTTCGGTCCATGCAAAGGTTATCTGATAGTAAACATAAACGAATGAACTGGATTTTTTGTTCATATCAAAAATCTTTGGGACTAAAAACACTTGCTCTAAATCCAAAGTGGACGGTTAACGGTAAGTGAATGAACAATATTCTGCATTGAAGTAATACTTACTATGACATCTGTAGTAAAAACAGACTGCTTTCGTCAATCTGGACTAGTGGTCACTCGACCAGTGCCTAAATGAACAGCGAAGTCGATGTCAGTTCTTAGTTGAATGCAGAGTGTATCAAGTGTGCTTTCCCAGGCCGCGCAGGAGTAGTGTTACAAACATTTTTTTGATTCAACCATCCATCGTTGTGCATGACGTAAACATGGGCTCGAGAGGTCTACGTCCCAAAACATTTGTATTAGTAGAAGAGTCTAAAGGAACGCCAGCAGGGTTCTACTAGCAATGCGATTTCCTAAATAGCCATGGAATATAACTGGATTAAACGGAATTTTTCTAGAGTATCATTGGTTTGAAAGTGTGGTTGAAATATAATGAACATAACAATCGTGAACACTTAGTGCACATCTTTTCATCGCTTCACGAGGTAAGTACAGTGATAAACGGATTTATGTAACATATGTTTGTCGTTTCGTACTTCAGCTGGTACAGCACTTTCCCTGTTTCTACGGATGGTCTGAAATCGGTTACTATCCTGATTTTTCCTAGTTAGTTCCCTTCTGGAATGAAAATAATGAACAGTATGTTTTTTCAACATAATATCTCATGCAGTTAGGTTAACAAATACATACTAAATTTTTAATATTGAAATATTCTCTTTTTCTGCTTCTAGGCTTCTCAAATTAACATTGTCTGAACATGGGTAACATTGCCGGTCTAGATCTCAACTCTAGTATTCAACACAATTTAACACCCGATCCTTTGGTTCAAACTTTTTAAGACATCACAGTTTCATGTAATTTGAGTAGTCGTGACAGATCTAAAAGACATCGATTAAAAGTTTTCTTAGTCATATTTTCATGTGCAAACTGTTTTAAGTTCACTTTCAAAAGTCATAATTTGACACCTTTGAGTATATACTCTGTTCTTCCCAATACTTAGATTAAACTGTACTAAAAGAAATCTATACACACTCTTGTTGTAAACCAAACAAGCAAGTCACCAAGTTATGTTTGGGTTTACTTTGTTCGATATACTATAGGTTGTGCTTTCCATCATGCGATCAATCGCACTGAATATATTGTTCTCACACCTGACAACCTGTATCAGTTGTTGTACTGATTTTATTCATCAGAATATTGACATTTTCACAGTCTTGTCCTTTTCCAGTTTATCATTTTACTTGTTCTAATAAGCATGAACACCCTGAGAAACCTAATCCGTTTGACCGACAGTACCGCTTGTATGTATGCTTTGCGTTTCCTGTCCGAAAATAACCTCAAACGTAGTCGGCTATCACACATAAAATCAATCTATCCATTTGATTGATCGGATGAAAAAAATTATTCCCATAAGTAGTTGTTCCTGAACAAACTCCTTGTTGGTAGTGCAACTTACAGATAATGATGGATAATAGTAGGAGTCAGAATAACATTTTGAAAGACGGAGTAGTTTGAGTCGATTCACCATCTGTACCATGATCTGTAACATCATTCGTACCACGTCGTTTTTTAGTTCTGTCACTTCTATTTTACTTTGTAAAAATGAAAGTAATTATCGCTTTGTGTAGTTCGTTCGTAGAGTAACAGGTTTTAACTGCTGTCTATAAGGATATTGACAGATGTTTCACATACAGATGGTTCACATACTGATTAGCAAACATGGCGGATAATTGATATGTTCTGACTGGATTTCATTCGTATTACGCATGCGATGGAATTGAAACCACAACACGGGAATATGTTTCAGAATGCGATGGACTGTATTTATCTACTATGCGATGATGTCCTTGAGACCACCTACAACGCATAAAACCATGCCGTATATAGGTTGAAGCAAGCTGGTACACTTTTTTAACTATCTCCATATCAAGAACGCTCATTTTACTCCATATAAGCAGAAAGAGAACATATTCTAAGTTACATTAGTATTTTATTGTTGCAGTAACAAAACTTACGTTTTGTACATCGAATTGAGCAAAAGACATTCATTAAACATAGCACCCTACTAGGCTACTCTAGCCATTTTTATGTAAACAACTTCAGCTGGATATTTTGAATACAAGTTATTTTGCCGAAATCCGGTCATTTCGAGTTCTCGTAATTAGCCAGTAACTTAAACAAAAAGACGGAATAAACTAAATGTAATATTACAATGAGGTGCTAAGTAATCACCGGTGGGAATGTATCAACAGATTCGTTAAGTTGCGATTGTCATGTGCTTTGTGGTTCCTTGAAACAGTCTTAATTTTCTTCTACTCGGGGTAACCGCTATTGCAACTGTTTGTGAACTGATGAACTAGATACTGAGCAGAACAGTCAGACAAGCTGTGTTCAAGCTTATGCTCAACTAGTTATTTGTTTTGGTTTGCATCAAGCAAAACCGCCTACCACCTACGTAATAGATACGACAGGCCACAATTTATGCTTGAGACCGTTTATTGCATAGTACTCTGTGGATTGTAAAAGTGGAAACATTTTTTATTGTGTCGTTTTGGCCTTCTAGTCTTACTTGCACAGCTGGATGTTAGTCTATGTAAAGTTATCAAGGTATTCGTTTGCTTCCGAATATTTTCTCCACGTCGTTTTTATCTAGTCTGCGGACTATCTGACGCGTCAAGTTGCGTGGTTATATGAAACAGGATTTTGATTAAGCAGTGCCGATTCTTAATTAGGAGCTCATTGGGAAACTGGTTACAATTACTGCTCCATTTTATTCAAGAATCGAGTGAATACATGTGAAAATATTGAGCATCACCAACAATTGATCGCAGCTGTCGCATTCCCATAGACTTTCCAGTCAGCCCCTTTCGAAAAGAAACAACAGACTCGGGCAATCTGATCATTACTCACAAACGAAAGTGGTTGGATGTTCACATGATAATTCGGTCGTGACTAATGTGAGGTCAGTGGCGCAGTGGTAAGCACAGTTGCCTCATGAACAACGTGGCCTTGGTTCTGGTCCCAGCAGTGGAGAGGGTATGCACTATTGACGAGCTCGAATGAGAGCGAAACTCGAGCCTAGTGCTTTTTTTCGAAATGGGCCGACTGGAAGGTCTATGGGAATTCGACGGCTTCGATCAATTGTGAGTGATGTTTAATCTATAGGAAAATCAAAATCCCCTACTGCTCATCAGTACTCATGAATAATAGAATGAGATTTCCAATGTATTCAATAGAAACCTCCACACTGCAAGTCAAAATGTATATAAAATAGCCTAATATTCTCATTGTTTTATGCGGAATGACATTCACAGAAGTTGAAACAATATCAACGGAACGCATATATGTGCTCTTACTCAAGCTTGTCCAAATGTTTGTTCAAGTTCAGGAAAGTCTTTAAGACACTATAGAGAAAAACGTTTTTGCAAACTGGTCTCGAATGTTCCCCTGTTATGTTGACCAAACGTATTCATGTACAGTATGGAGTGCGTGCCAATACTTGAATATTTACTCATTTTCTCTGCCTCTCTCTGTACGTTGTACGTTCATGACTACTGTGGATAGATGAAACATCCACATACTGTATTATATACATGCGTCTTCTGTGACTAAAAAGAAGCGGGTGATTTATAGTCAGTTGTTAACTACTACTGCTATAAGTATCAGAACCCTTGCGTAGGTTTTACTTTCCAGGCGGTTAAAAAAGATTCCAAGGAGAACATATCTGGTCGATTCATACATCGTACACCATTGACGCATTAGTGCTGAATTCAAAGCACTGCTTACCGTTTTTGTCTTACGGCACAAATTTGGAAAATGTAGCTACCGTAATTAATTAATCACCTATAACGAAACAGCTTCATTCATCTGTCGGTCATAGACTCCATGAATTGTATTCTATTAGGTTTGCGCCGGAAAGTCAATAATTCTTCCAACATCTGAAAATGATATAACTTTTAATCCGCTGGTCTGGGTTTTCAGTAATACATTATAATTACGCTTTTTACTCGCACAGTACCCTATTGTTGTTGTTATTGCTGTAGCGCTTTATCATAACTAACCGCCAACGGGCAACATTACACAAAACTTGGGGACGCGGGCTTTTCACCTCCTTAGCTGTAGTCTATTACTGTCTTGCTTAAGTTGAAGGTTGTTACCATCGCAGTGAATTTGTGAGCCACTTGTTAAGTCTGGAAGATCTGGCGGAGTTTGGACAAATAGGCCACACATTCTTGTTTGATTGAAAGAAAGAAAAAACGAGATTTCTTCGATATTATTGACTATTTGGTTCATCCGTTAGTACGTTAGAAGCAGACCAGAAAAAAGGCAAAATATCTTTAGACAAATGGAGCTTCATATATTCAGACTCCCTCTTTCTCTTCTGCTTCATGATTTCACAAGCCAGCGTGTCTCATCTCAGCTTTACTACGAAGGAAATGGCTGTTTCGGATCAGAATGACTATTGTTGATAAACAAAATTGCACAAGAATATTTCGGGTCCAAGGAACGTTGTTTCTGGCTATAAAGCTCAAGCGAATTGGATTGGTTAGGTCGCCTTACACTTCATTGTACCAACAGACTGAATACCAGTGAACACCAGTGGAAGTCCCCGAATATGGTTTCATAATGTGTTTTTGAATGCACTCTTCTATAAATCTCAGGATTAATTAAGGCTCTTCCGGTTTGTTAGTCACCTTAAAACTCTGTCTATTGGATCACTCGTTAAGTTTGACAACCAAATCATGACTTTTCTAACGCAGTGTTTTGTCTACGCAGTTGATATACGACTGGCGAGACGTCAATTATACCGTGTGCTTCTTTACACAAAGCGTTATTTTCTCCCATGAGTCATGTTCACCTTTAAAAAATACTGATTTATTTGGCCGATTAATGCACAAGAGAAGAAAACCAAGCTAGTTTACTTACGTTCGGTAGCTCGAAAGAATTAAACCATGAGCCAGATGTTTTCCACCAAGTGAGTTTTATGGTCATTTTAGTGAGAAACTTTTCTTTGAATACTTACCCCCATCTTCCTTCAATGGATGATACTCTGCTGAAATTACCGGAATGAATTGTCTCTTGATAATCTGCAGGCGGAAGTGTTGATGCAACTTTGTAGTTAGTAGGTGGTGATATTTTGACAAATTCCTTTCCCGTAAGAATATTTCAAAATGTTTTCTGCTTGGAAACATGGTATACTTGAAAATTACACGGTTACTTCTTAGGATCGTCTGCATGCTTTCCTGCAACGTACGACCTGGAACTAAAACTTGTTCTTGTTGGTGATTGTGCTCGCTTTAAGTGCCAATTTTCTCCGGTCCAAGTACTTCCCTGCTCCAGACAGAATGCAGACTTTTCATTACTGCAGATTCGACAGAGTAGATAGATAAGTATCTTGGCACAAAGTGCGCCTGAAACTTTCGAATAAACCTATTACACTTCGCACTGTGTACAAAAAGTGTGAAGATGTCACACATTCACAAGCAGACGTTATGCAACCGGGAATTGGCTTGCCTAAAACTATTTTCTATTCTAAAACTTTAGAAATCCTGTGAATTTCAATAACTTAGGTGGAATATCCCAAGCAAAATATGTTGCATATTTTCGGGGATCAGTTGGTAGATCGTTAGCAGCGTACCTGCAAGTACTTCAGTTGACCGGTTGAAAATCATTCAAGACCTGACTCGACATTGATTTCAGACATGTAACTCAGACGTTATTACCTCACAGTGTTGTGAAACTGTGAACAAATTCCCTTGTGTTTAATAACTGTTAAGCAGAAATATTCTGAAATTTTTGTATCAAGCCTCTCACTTCTTATACTATGAATCAACCTGTCAGAAGCAAACAGTTATACAAACTCCAGAGGGTAAACAAGCAAGAAACTAACTATCTATAGTGGGACTCGCAAAATTGTTCTTCTGACTGAGACGCGGAAATGCTCGTTGATACAGTGTGGACCGATTAATTCTCTACAGCCCTTGTCGTATGGATCATTCCATCCTTCTACGGAGACTCAATAACAACGACATCTACGATGCCTCGAATAATGAACAACTACAAACACGTTAACTTTAGGATGTATGAACACAGATTGAACTCGTTTTTTATCAACTATGATCGCACAGAAAGGTTTGTTCATGCATCGTTTTTGAATTATTTAGCAGCGTCACATCACCAGTACTCCTCTGTTTCAATATTACTGGCCTAATCATATTCACCAAAACTTCTCTGACATTCACAATGAATACCCACATGACTCATTGACCCCATCAGATATTCTAATTTCTAGGCGCACAAAATCAATCGGTCCGATTATCGGAAAGCCACATGAGTTGGACAATACCTAAACTTTTTGTTGCTTGTGCCGATGGCTTGTGAATGCGGTTTAGTTAAAACCATTTTCCGTCGAGCAATGTGAGTGAATACAGTCGACTGCGTAATGTCTGAAGACAGACTAGTGAGGAACGCTCCGTTTGCAGGTTCCAAGTTTTTGTAAGCAGTAATCACAGTCAGCGCTGAAGAAGTAGATCTTCATCGACTTTCGTTAGTCGGGATTCCATAGTCCTAACTGTAAAAGTCGAACGATGAAACCGGCTACTAATCGCGCCTATACCTCAACGGATGTGCGTTTGTTAAATTTCAAGTGCTGGGTTACTCTCGACCATCACTTTTGTTTTCCCTCAAAAAACGCTGTCTCTTGTGTCAACTACAGATTAACCTGGAATTGCCTTGGAATACACACTAGCAGAACGGCCCAATACTTGCGACCGAGGAAAACGAAGCACATACCTATGTGACTGGCGCTGGTAATAATTCAAAGCGGTTCGAT
Organism: Paragonimus skrjabini miyazakii; assembly: GCA_014338405.1. Classification (NCBI taxonomy): domain Eukaryota; kingdom Metazoa; phylum Platyhelminthes; class Trematoda; order Plagiorchiida; family Troglotrematidae; genus Paragonimus; species Paragonimus skrjabini miyazakii. Next base: position 17,262 of record JTDE01000322.1, read on the forward strand.
AGCATAACAACGGAAGACAAATCTGGTGCAATAGATGAAGTCGAATTTCGTCTCAATCGCTCCGTTACCCCTGCCTGTTGCGTCCTCGCGTGCGCCAACAATTTAGGCATATGTTCAACCATTCTTTGTCCTAGGCACCAATGTGTTCTGCCGATATAGACATGACTGCAACTGCAAGTGAACTGATAGATTACATGGGAGATAGAACATTTCGGTAGGTCATGAATATGAATAAGCTGAGCGACTGTAATTTTTTGACTTACGTCAGTTGCAATATGATCGCCTTTGAAAGGTTGGTTCGAAAAGACTTGCTTCTTAGGGACCGTACTCACGGCAGTCTTGATCAGTCTTTTCTGGCTGTGAATACCGATGAACTACTCAGGAAAGCCGGGTTCCGATTGGTTTGACTTGTCTGTATTGCATTTCCGAGATGTACCCATGTAGTGGTAAGATTTGGAGCTTTCCTGAGATCCATTTCTTTTTCAAAATGTTGTCAGTCGTACTTTTTATGTGATAGTCTCGTACATCCTATGAGACACTTTTCATTTTGGACACATAGTCAACCTTGTTCATGATAACTGTACCGGAATATTTATCCGGTTGAAGGAAAACCACATCTTCCATCTCTCGCAGTTATTTCAGAGCTTGATAATG
>JTDE01000322.1:23184-50779 GCA_014338405.1 Paragonimus skrjabini miyazakii
CTGATACATGTGGTTTTCCTACATAGCTGACTCCATGATGAATAGTCGTTTACCACGGACACCATTTGTTGATTCCTAACCTAGTTAACTAGCAGTCTAATCCATCCTGGGCTGACATTTTTGCACTCTCATAATAAAATATTTTTGTATTACATAACCAGTATTGCAGCGTATGTGAAATGTTCTCACAAGACGAGCAACGCAACGTGATACGATCTGCCAGTGGTTTCATAGTAAACGCTTGCAATTGTTGACCACTCTTTTATGGGATATAGTGTACACTACTCATAAGATTATCGAAATATTTCGGTTGCTTCCTCAGGAACTTCAGTCACTTTTACCATGTTTTTTTTTCTCACCGTGTAATTAACAACTGCTGGGATCCTCAGTCAATTCTTGTCATCAATTTTCACTAAGCTACAGATCATTTGTCCTAAAGATAGATGCAAACAGATTTTCAGAAAAAAACTTATCTCCTCAGAAATAAATCAATTTGCACTTCAGAATTAGTCAAAGCGTTTTATCACAGGCTTACCGTCATAGTGGTACCAGACCCGCGGGAAAACAAAAACATGTCAATGAACCCGAATTCTTTGACTCTCCTACTAATCATTACTCTACCCTTTTATTGTTCCAGTTAGCACTGGAAAGTTTGTAAAGTATTATTGTGTGGAAATTCAGAAAAATATGTAAAATCACAGCTTTAAATCATGTATCTAGAATGACAGTTCATATTTAAGTACACAAAGAACGCTTTGTTAGAATCTCAACACCAATATGCGTCTAAATAATTGACCTTCTCTGGAACGTGACATAACCACTATTGGCATTGCCTAACATTTTTTCAGACAGTCATTTATATAGTGTGTGTGTGAGCACAGCTGTGTACTTTTATATATTATTCGTGAAGTATAAGATAACTTCTCTGTTATTCTGAACAAACGCTCAGCGAATCGTTGAAAAACTCTATCCCGTGGGATAAACAATACCCCAAAAGTCAGCCACATAGAAATCCGTTCGGAAATAATCGATCTGAAAGTTGCCTGTTGGACTGGATCACGCCAAATTGCATAATAAAAAGGCTATCTGTCTATATCTTTCAAGACAAAGAAGTTTCAAAGTGCTCGGGCATTCACTATTAACATACAATAGTTGAGCATCGCATGCTGGGTGCACATGAAAGAGAATAGGAAGCGGAGCTATTAATGAGTACGGACACGGACATGGTAGATAGGACAAATCGCAGTTTTCACTAGAATGCTTTTTTCGACTGCATTCAAACGGGTGATCTGATGCAACAGATCACGTGGGTAAATTTTCCCCTAACTAAACACAACCAAAATAAATCGTCTTGAAACAACTAGGGGGATGTTCACCTGTTTTCGATCCATACAATGTACGCTCACAGCTGATTTCCGACTCAGTGACTGCTAATCTCGGCTGTACTTGGATAAACTTCGGGTGTTCAGTGTGTCTGAAATGGTAGATTTCTTTGCCTCTGTGCCGAATTCTTAGAGGCACGGAGAGATGAATTGGCAGCATGCGGTGAACCTAGAAGTGTTCAACATGTGAGACAGTAACGTTTTCAAAGTAGAACCGGCTGCTATTCATCGTGTTTTAGTAATGACAACATCCCTTGTCGAATTGATGGAAGTAAACATTTAAGCGTGAACAATCATGCTCATGTTTGTCTCTAATGGTTGATGTCCTGTCAGATTTCTAGTGATTGACTGGATAGGCTAGGGTGGATTTCCGGCAGCGGACGTCCGTTGAATAATTGGCACTAGTTTGCTACTGGTTTAGTTGTGAGGTAAGAACAAACGTTTAGACAAGCAAAGAATCCATTGGAAGCCCGTGTTGTGACCAAGTTTCAGCTATCACTGACTAGTCGGCTGCTTGTCTGAAATCCCACGTTGCTTACAAATCCAGGCCCCTTAGCCGTTCGAGCACAGATTTCTAATTGTTTAACGCGTCAGTTTGCCCCGTTTTCAATTTCATACTCTAGCGGTTTCACTCCGTATATAGTTAATTTGTAAATTGTTTTTTACACGATGTTTTACATGTTTGTTTATGTGGTAATGAGTTAGTACTGACTACTTTTGTACAGATTTCAACTGTATTACTAATAGTTGCGACGATTACATTGAAATTGCGAATAAGTTTGTAGGGTGAAACGATAATCAACGTTTCACTTATCTGCATACACGATTGAATAGGACAGCGTGCATGAGACAATACAGAAATATATTTCAGCTGAACGCATCAATATTTAAAATGTAGACAAAGCGTAAACGAAAACAAGTTGATTACAAAACTGCTGGTTTCAACAATGCAGCCTGCAATTCTATGAGGCGATTGCATTGCTTCAAAAAGCTAACGGATGGTTAACAATTACGAGAACTCCAGTCATTATTCGTAATACCCAGCCACAGATCATAAAAATATCCTCACACTAGGAAACATTGGGTTCCTTATAATAACTTCATCAATACATAAACGAGACACATATTGCGATATGTTAACATTTCGTTTATTCTCATCAGTCGCAAACGTAAAACATGCAATTTATGTATGGCAGACAAATAGAGATAGACAGTGTATGGACACGCATACAGTCACATTACGTATTATGTCGTCATCACCAAGAAAACCCTACGGGTTGCTTCAACAGCGTTTGTGCAATTGTTCTGAAGAAACATAGTCTATCAAGACTTACGAATTTACAGATACCCACCCTCTCACTGCCCATGTGAAAGGTAATTTTCCCCGATGTTACACAGGTCAATCGTTCATACCCCCATTTGATTATCTGGACTGACAAAATCCTACTGACAACCATACAAGTCATAATGATTGTAAATATAACCAATACAAAAGAAAACGAACCTTTCTATCTGAGACGGTTTTATGTGTAACTGAAGCAGATCTTTATACACACAAACTAAGCCGGTCAAAACCAAAAGTCTGTAGATTTATGAATAAATTTGTTATCGTACATCCAACCTGAACTTTCCAAATTCTGTGGTAATCTGGATATGGACGTAACGGAATCAAGCAATCTACCACCAAAGGCTGAAAACATACTTCGTTTGGTGAGTGCATGAAACGTGAGGAATGATTGACGTGAATGCCTGTAGGTGCATAAAACCAAGGGTCATCGTGTTCGAATTAATGGGTTCGTCAAACCGAGGTGTTTCAGATATGGTTCATTTGTCCAAAAGTTATACTGGACCGTTTCCTGAGATGTGTTGTGGTCGAACATATGACCAGTTGGTTAGGAACATCAAGTATGATATCCATCGACCATTTTGCTGATCGAGGTGAAGCATCTGGTTTTGCCTTTTTATACTAATTTACGTTAGACTCATCTTAATACTGACGATTCTGACATGTGCCTCAATATGGTATTCGTTAAATCATCACTTACTAGGCTATAAAATATTTCAAAATTGAACACCACCCACACTTGCATTCAGATAAGCCTTTCGGGTGGCCCACTTCGAAAGGATGCACTAGACCCGAGTTTCGCTCTTATTAGAGCTCATCAGTAGTGCATATTCCTGTCCGGATCGGAGTTTGCATTCTGACCCTCGTGCTTGTGAGACTAGCATGTTAACCACAATGCCAGCAACCTCACAATAGCCATAACCAAATAATCAAATCTAAATGCTCAACTATAACCTTGTATTGTTTGTTCACCTGCTTACTGAACACAGTGAATCGTATGGAAGAGATTAACGTCGCAAGCACATTTCTACACATTTTGGATTAAGGTTTCTGTCGACAGTGTATTTTCCAGAAATAACCGAATATGCTAGATTATTTAGTTTGCGGTCAGAATTTTAAAACAATTGAGTTGCGACTAGCCAGACAAAACTTTCGAACTAACATGGACTGTGAACGTTTACATGACAAGCCAAAAGCTGTTGATTACTAAGCTGTTCTGTCTTGGAGTATTTCATGTTTGAAAACTCGCAGAGATTAGATACGATTTGGTGACGATGAAACATTTATTGCAAACAAGACTATTAATTTCAATAGTTTGTATGACAGTGAAGAGTCCGTGAGGTTTGCTACTGCACGAGTTAAGGAGAGGTGAGTTAACTCTCTCATTCAAACAAACTTACAGCATTCCGTCTCTGATAAAAAGTTCAGACTTCCTACTCTAACGTTCCATGTTTTATCTACATTCGTTGTGAAGCGAGTGATTTCTTATGTAATTAATTGTAATGTACGGTGGATGTACTAATCACTTTTTTTGTGTTTGGTCAAAACAACTATAGGGCGACTTGTTTGTCTGTACCGTGTAAGTCATATATTCGTAAAGAAAATCTTCAGCGTCTTGTTTATGTTAACCAGCTACTAAGTTCAACTCACATATCAACATTAGAAAAACATCCAGACGAGGCGTCCCGTTGAAGACATGCACTTCATTTCCACATATACGTGTTCATTCAGACGATGTGAGATCAGCTTTTCAAGTTACATCAAACACAGGACTGAAGTTGCTATGGCCTCTGTTAAACAGTCATCACATTTAGGTCATTGGTAGCCATGGTTACCGTGCGTGCAGCACGATCGGTTTATGCAAATGCATGCGACATGCATGAATCGTTTTAAGGTGGTTGTTCGATGACGCGAATCTCAGGTTTGAGAAGATCAGTTTAGATTTACGAAGAAACTAGGTGCCATCTATGTGTTGATGATTTATAAATAATGGTGCCGCGAAAATTGTATACCTCTTCTACGTCGTGAATTGCAGGGATTATTCAACCTATCTCGACCGCAGTTTATGATAACGCTTTACATCAAAACTAGATGTCTATTAGTTTAAAAGCGTCAACGTTCAGACTAGATAGCTAGAAGACATGCTCAATATTCTGAAAAATCGATCAGATATCACCTATTACCTAGTTCGTTTTGGTTGGTGCTTAACCGTGAAACGATATTTAGTCCGGTTATTCTTAATTGGCACTCACCTCACAAGGTCAAGGTTATACTATCGATCCTTTGCTCAACCCAAATAAACGGATGAAGACGTAGTAGTACTGAGTTCGTGTGTTGTGCTCTATGTAGCCAGTACACACGATGATTCGTGGTTAACAGAATAAATCAGAATATGTTGTAGTAAACTTTGGAACACATCTCAAAATTAATTATTTCTCAAGAAAAATGCATGAGTAAAAGTTGTTGACAAGCACTGGAATGTACTTTGGATGTTAATCTCAAGTATCACATCACCTATTAAAATACGTCAGCAAGAAGGTGAATAGCAGTTTACAGAAGAAAGTACTTAACACCGAACAAATTAGGTGTTTAACAATTTTCAAATCACTTTGCAAGTGCCTACTCTATCGTGATCAGCTTGACATTCGGTGGCAGTTGAGATGCAGAGGTTCTACATTGCAGTCTTTGTGTTAGATGTCGTAGATACCGGTTACCAAGCGGTCGGTTAGAACACACTAAATTGTTCATTAAGTGTATGCCTGTGATTTCACCTAGAGGTTAGTGTTTGAAGTTTGAAGTTCCACCCGTGGTAACAAGACAGTCAGGACTATCCGAAGAAATAGACTGCAAGCCAGAAAAAGTATGGGACACGAAAAAGCGATTTGTAAACAGATATGCTGATATCTGAAGGAACAACTATGTATCACACGATCTGTGCAATTTGGAATTTATACTACTATACATACGATGGCGTACTTGACATTGTGGATAGTGACTGATGTAACCGCCTTAGATGTAAGTACACAAAGTAGTGTAGCCTTAAGTTTATTGTCTTAGAAAGCTCATAATATGACAAATATCAAACGATCCGCGATGAAATTGGTTAATTTTCTTTGCATAAGGGTATGTGTACAAGGTCCACACTTGGGCTGAGATGGAGAACAAAACACTTAGTTGAAAGTGATTAAAAACAGCGAATATTTAATCGATTCCCACAAACTGAATACCATTTCCAAATAGTACGTTTGTGTTTGGCTCCTACTCAGAAGTTTTTCAGACATCATTGACGGATCTCAAGCAAATTGTCAGTCTCCTGGGTTTTGTAGAGAGCTGTTAGCAAAAACGGTGCGACTGTATACACAGCATATAGAAATGGGAAAATCTCTAGTATCACGTTAATCAAAATACTATCCACTGTACTCATGATAGCATCAATATGTATTCAACGTATTGTCTACCATATACCCAAATTCACCTACGATTGTGGAGACGGTTGTTTTGGGCATAGTGACAGAAATTCTTGTACAACGATTTGGGAACATGCTCCAGCGTGTCTTTTTAGATCAAAGTAACAGCCACGAAGAGGCATACCTGAATACAGAGACGAAACTGTACTACTGAATACTTCACATCTGTTAATGACTGATCGACCCAATGATTTTGTTGATTGATTCAATTGAAACTGCTCTTATCGAAGCTCAGAGAAACGAGTATTATTGATAACAATTGTCCACCATGTGATTAACGGTGACTTTAAGTAGACTTTCGTGAAGATGACGTAGGCACACGACTAATGATATTTGAAGCGAATCTGTTTTGATCCCATTTTGATATGTACTAAATCCAAGTTAATTCCATCTACAATGTTATTTGAGAAGACGCGGAATAACCGTGATATCTCAAAACATACTTCTCATAAACCGGTTACTTAATTTCAAATGCAGTAACTGTTTAAAAAACACCAGAAACCAGTATAACTTTTTGCATGATATCATTCGGAAGGAAATATGTTCAATTCACGTTGTCCCGGTTTGTTGTAGGGTGCTGTTAACTTCCAATGTTTCTACACACCAACAATCAGTCACAAAAAAATAGCTCTTTTCTTAGTGACAGAGGTAATGTACTATGAGAACGTGTTTGCCAAATTGCACGGTTATGCTTTCTTACTAATTAGTAAGCTGGTTCAACTAAATTTCTGTAAGTTACTGTAATCGTTCCTAAAACCCTCTTTGCAATTCGTCCGTTTATACTGATTCTGTACTCAACAACGTGATGCATCATGTTAGACATAGTGTGTGACACAGTCAATGGATGAACTAGTTCAGTTCAAATTAATCAATCAAATCTATTTCTAGTAAATTTCAGTTTAATTGGATGGCCGAGCAAATAAGAGCTTTGGTTCGTTACGGGAAAGATTTCTGATTCGTTCCTTACTCAAACAACTTCTCCGTGGTTAATCCAATTAAAGAAGAAACCAGATTGAAGATAAACATCAAAGATAATTGTGAACTTAGTTTCGAACCTTTGCAGCCGTAGCTAGTGTAAACATGGTGATTCGAGATGAATTGTATTCATCCAAGTAATCGGGTTGAGACGCAAATTATAACTCAATGTGGTTTTTTCGTTCGATTTACCGTGTTCGTTAACTTTTGTTTCGGTTACATTCAGTACTCTACATGTTAATCATTTGAAAATCACCTGACATGCATTTATGTGTTTGAGTAAACCCGGAACTACTTCTTCATCTAGCTGGTTTTGTTCAATTTGTATGTAACCCATGAATAGCATTCCTACCAGTCACTTAATAGTTCATTCCTACGCGTTACTTGGCATAGTACACAAATCATCTTATCAAAACAATTTTCGCCCAAACGGCTAAATATCGGAGCTAAGTTTATCAAGCTTTATAGACAACAAATTCGTTACGATAAAACTTATGGCGCCAAAACTAGTTCTATGTAATCGCAAGTTCACTAGAACGAACAACTTGCGATATTTACTAATTATTAAGTAATCATTCTTGTGTCGAAGAAAATCATCCCGACTTATTACATGCATTTTTTTACTTTCAGTGTGATTTATAGCATATTACCTAAGAAGTTCTGTTCTTTTTTCTTTCTCAGAAGCAACAGACTAGACGATAGTGATGGCGCATGAATGTTAGCATAATCAACCTGGCTAAATATTATAACAACAAGGGTTAATTTATCATCCTCAACACCTTCAAGTTTGTGAATAAAGGCACTAGGTATATATTTTTGACATCATTTTAGCCTCAGTTACATATTGGGTAATAAGATTCCGATCGATATTCAAATATTCACCAAAGCTGATACTGTTTAAATTGATAATACCATCGAAGCGTTTAGTGAGAAGATCGATTATCGATTGTTCCAAAGGTCTTCGGTGTGATACGTAGAAAAGCGCGCTACATAGTACACAGAGGTTTTCCTCGTTCTACCGACTTTCAGCTACAAATGAATTCCTCATAATTGTGCAACCAACTACATTTATTAAGAACCATACAAACGTCGAGGCAAACGCTTTTGCTTTTGTTTAAATGTATTTGATAGAGATGATCTGAATATAGTTGGAACAAGCAGTATTTAAGTCACTAAACCACCTACCACATGATCATCGGTCGCTTTGAGTTAGTAATCATAACAATCCTCATTGACTGAGTACACACCATCCCTCTTGTAAATACTTCACGTTGGTACTGCCATTTGAGTCACATCTTGTTGGATGAAGACTCAGTTCTTTCATTCACCTAGGTAGGAGGTTATGAAAAGTGGATGTGAAGACGGTTAGTATGAAAACCAAGGCCTCTTTCAAACGTCAAAACTTTTCACATTTGTGGTGCCTGTTTCATGTTTGGTACTAAGTTGAAAATCATCCAATGCGTTTAATTGTGCTTTTGTTTAGTCAAGTTCATTTTATCTGGATACGTTTATACAGTTTGTGCATTAGGCGTCCAATGAGCTAGTCATTTGAAATCACGTGATGTGATCGATAAGACCTTGATCTAAATATGGCCTGACAACAGCCGACTTTTAAAGTCACATGCATTTAATGGATGAGTGTATGTTGGTGCTCTAGATTTGAGGAAATGTTGGCAGTAATACTGGGGACATCGAGTTTACACTTTCCAGCAGCTGAGTTATGTTTATCAAACAACCATAGCCTCCAGACAAAAATATCAACAATTCGTCATTTTGTTCGTATTTTTGACACACGTAAAGTGGTTGCAGTTATGTTAACATTTCAGATAAGCAGAACGTGAATGCCCGAACAAATTCCTTGATAAAGCAGTCAGAATGAAAGGGTTTTCTTCTTGCTGTATTCTAATGGTCCATTGCATTGTATTAAAATTACTATTTTCACGTATACGATCAAATGTAATGAACGTTTACATGTTCATACTGTCAAATAGCGCTGGAACTTAGAATCAGAATAGCTGGGCTTCTACTGACCATCACATAGCTCCTTGAAATCAAACTGAACACAAGCTTTTAGACAGAATTGCTGTTTTGTCGTTACCACCAGTCTCAAAAACATCGAATCAGTTAGACGGACGTTCAGTGCTATATGATATTTTTCAGCTGTAGTGGTTGACGAAATTACAAACGCCAAATTTGCTGTGCTCAGCAAACGGTACAGATCTGTGACGATCAGACTGAACTGCGTTGATGCTAGATTACACTGACCTTTCCAGCGTACCGGAAATCCTTCAGCAAAAGTACAACTGCCCTTAAATCCTATCCATTATATTAGATTGCTTCCACTACAGCCCTATTTTAGGTTTACTCAGTTTATCACTGCGTTCACCTCCGTAAAAATACTAATTCCTAACTGTTTGCACTTCATGTGCACTCCAATCATTTCAAAAACATTAACTTACTCAAGTTGCTAGTATTTCACAGATTCACTTATTCTAGATTATCTGTTCGGACTAAAGCCACCGTTTAAAAATCTATTCTGAAATTGTCATTGTCTTTTTCATTCGCCTCTCGTATCCAAAGGGTCTATGTCGTTTGTACGCTATTAACTGGTTTTCAGAGCCTGACTGGAAAAAACTAACATGAACCCGAGTTCGTACTTGCATTCTACATAGTCTATTACTCCGAAGATATTTATGGCGTTCTAAGAAATATAACTCCATTGCTGACACTTCAAATAGGATGCAACTTCGTACATTCTTGTTCAACAACATAATAACACCTTCGAAGACCATAGTGTTGATACTCTCCTTTTCAGCTTTCAAGCTGAGAAACTGTTGTTATATTTTGGTATTGGTGGCAGATCAATAAAGCATCCGCACAGAGCAGAATGGCATCAATGTCCACGATATTAAGCCGGTCCAATGAATTAATATGTTGGTCTGTCTAAGGTTTGTTCTCGTCATCAATGAAAACCAGGTCGAGTTTTTACAAAATGTCCTCATTCTCATCAGAGAAAAACGTTTTATTGGCACGTGCTGACTAGCATTTCCAGTGAAACTACAAAATCCTACAAAGCACGCACTCTAGACGACAAACCATATTTACTTTTTGTCCTCGTGTGCTAAGTTACAAAAAAATTCTTAATAGACACTTCATAGGGTTTTTGACAGTATACGGTAACTATGGGCAGAATAACTTTCAGCGGAATGTATCTTACTTTACATGGTAACGAGTAGAAAGTAAAGTACAACGGCTAAACATTTATATTGACGTCGGTGTCATGTTTCAAACTTTCCAAGAGATAGACAATGTACCAAATTTTCGTAAATTTGGTTTTGTTTGTTTTAACATAGATTAGTACCATATTTATGATTGTATATATATTCAGGTATGAAACATCCCAATTTAGTGCAAAATTAAATGTTTTGTCGTATGATGTTCGCCAAACAAAGCATTCCTTTTCATTCACTATTATATTGCATGAATCACAGTGAACTGGCTGCACGTCGCCGATAGAACAGAATGCTTGTCATTAAATATTTTAGGGGGGGAAAAAAAGCAGACTCAGAATATTGTGCAAGTGGTATATGTAGCATTCTTAACTGTGTGTCGGAGAAAAGGCGTGATGGACCCAAAAATAACTTATGTTTTTGTTGTAAAACAGAAATATTATCTAAGTAAATTTTATGACCGAATATACTACTTTTGTCAATCTTCCGGGAACGAAATTTGTTTCCATCAACTTACTCGTGACAGACATTCATTGAACGCGGTGTAGACGTTTCTTATTTCTGGAATGAATAGATAGATTCCAAACCATAGTTACCAGGACATTGGCTTGTGTTGTAGACTGAAGGATCAGTTCTTGTTGCCGTTCCCCCCCTCACATTTATAACAATCTTACTGTTCAACCGAGGCAATATCCCGACGTAAATTTCTGCTCTCATTACTTCTGAGATGCATCTTTTGAGCGATTGAAAGCTGACGCTGGACCGCCTACGTTTCGTTCTACAATACTACGGAAATTATGTAGAGCCTGTTTGTTCCCCGACACTTATAGATATCCTAGTGCAAAGTTGAACAACTCACTTACATTTCCCAGCAGGCAAACCGAAGTGTCAAGGTACATAACAATTATTTCTTAGACATTTCTGCTAATCTTCAACAGAATTGAAAAGTATAAGGCGACTGTATAATTTTTTCTTCAACTTTTTTTCTAGTTTTGCTTATAATTCATTTTCTATTATGACATCCACACAAACTTCGGTTTATTGCTTCTTACAAGATGATTTGTCCATTTATTCCTAGAAATGATTACTGGAAGCCTGACGTTATTGTGGACTAGTTTAGACCGTGTAAAATTGAGTGCTGTTACTTGAAAATTTAAGACATGTATGCATAGGTTGGCTCATTTTGTCGTCTTCTGCTGTTCGATTGTTATTTAAAAGTAATCTACTAATAGCTGCATATTCAATTCATTCGATACTTAGAAGTTTTGTTGCAGGATATTCAATAAATTGATGACCTTCTCAATTTTCTGCTTATCCGAAGCGAATGACAATATAGTATATATATCGTGTATATATGTTTTGTATATATATTTTGTTGTATTTATTGTACTGTATATATATTGTATATATACCTATCAGTAATTCGATGTCAATGCTCATTGGTGGCGTTGATGGATTCCAGCGTTAACTGATCGAGAAATTCTGCTTGGGCAGTCAGTCGGCTGTGTCATTTGAAGGATTCCATATAACACAGCTGCTTGGATGAGTAACTAGGTCCAAATGTTAAATTTCTGAGCTTGCGGCATGGCTTCCTAGCTCAGCTGGCATAGCATCTGCCTTGCTTGGGCATGTTGTTTCTGTCGCTGGTCCGTATCCAGCCGAAGTCCGGAATTTTTGCAAATAGATCTCTTTTAAATATAGTATCTATATGTTGTAGGTGCAACGAAAAAGTAACTAAAACGTGCAACACAAAAATAAAATTGTCATCGACATTAAATACTACACAAAACTGGTCCCAACTTACTGGCCACGACAACGAAGAACAATTGTTTTGTGTTTCATCAGTGTGCGACGATCATTCATCACAGTCTCAGTTTCGTCAAAATGTTTTGCTTTTTTGAGTATGCTACATCAACTGACGACCTACCACATTAAATAAATCTGTCAGTTGAAGAATGTCAACATTCTGTGTACATCGCTGAATAATGAATTTTGCACATTACGTTAAGGATCGAAGAGAGTTTTGCTCACGTTTTTTCATAACTTAAAACATAAGGTATGATTTAACCTCTCTTTAAATATTGCTAAATCTGTGACAAAAATATAGCACACCTTAAACTCGTAATCAGCATGAGCAAGAAAATTACACAATACCAAGTCCCTGGATTTTACGCTTCTTATGATAAGGTAAACAATACTGTCTACACAAAATTTCACATACTAAACTAAAACTTGTAAAATGTTTTGGAAAATTTTGTTGAGATTACGCTGGCAGGGAGAATGCAAATACGTTAAAAATCTTTATGTTTAACAGTATGTGGGCCTGTTTGCTAATTCACTTGATGACGTTGCGTATGTATTTACAAATAAAATCATAGTGTTAAATGTATGGTTTTTGACATTTACTGCTCATTTTTTATCGATTTAGTACAATAAGATTACAGATAGTTGTTGATGTCACTCCACTCTGTAACAATCTGACATACTGATGGTACTGGTTTCACATCAGTGGAAGATGTCGACAGAAACCTTTTTAATCAACTACAGAAATAGCGAACATACACCCTTAAATGACGACGTCATTAAAATTCATCTGAGCAGTAATACTCGTCTTTATCCTTTCACGTGTGTTTTACTAGCGAACTAGCCAGTCATTATCACGTTAATTTCAACATCGATATAATTGGAACACAAATATGATTGATATTCTGCTTTTCACGTTTTAAAGTTCTACTTTCTCTTGGATAAGGACTTCTCTATCGTTATATTATTTAGAAATCATACTCACAGTTAGTTGAGTCATCAACCATTAACCAATAGGTATTCAGGGTTTACGGCCATCTGTATGTCTTTTCGTTGCATTAGTACATTTCATGAACAATTTCAAGCCGTACCAAGTCGTACATAATAGATCTCTGTATGGTAACCTGTTTTTTGATCTAAGTGTTTGCCAATTCCCAATTGAGCTTCCAAACCATGTGCACAGATCAATAACTAATGAGTGAATTTCGCCTGCGTTTTCTGCAATGATGTGAAAAGACGTATCTGTTGACAGGATCTGTAATTACAGTCCACAACTATGGTTTTGATTGCAAGAGTTAACCGCACTAATCATCACAGTACACTTACATTTAAATGAAGACATATCCAATGTGCTTGTCGTGCCCTCCTGTCTGGCAGTCTGAGCTGTTACACAATGCCACAACATATAGATTAATCGGACTGATTCAAGTAGAATAGCGAATAATTATTTCCACTGTATATTTCACTTTTGAAGTATTGTCTGGATGAACGTGAATTCATATTCGTTCCAGAATGTGCACCTTATGGTCGTTGTTTTTTTAAACTTGTTTACAGCGAGTCAAACATCTATGATATAAAGAACATTTTCCAGATTATTAATCGATACTAGATGTTAGTGCCATCTTATTTTCAAATAAAAATCACCTTTCTATGAACTGAAGCAAAACAATGTAAGTGAACGTAAGTGACTGTTGAGGGCCACCACAACGAGTATGATATAATGGTTGTATCACGTCAATTACAGCAGCGTATGACGAAATACTTCAAGTGCAATACTGTATAGACCATTTGAGATTACCCATAATGTGCGTGGATTTGGTGGCATGAGTTTATAATTTACGTGTTCTCCAAGGGTAAAACTTAGATTGCAAATCTTCCGATACCAATCACGAAGAAATCCACAGTGTTTGCGAGTTTCACAGCTCACATTACTCTGCACCGAAAATGTTACCCCGATTAGTAGTTACGTATTTGTAATCTAAGTGTCAAACTTGATGAACAACAAAACGCCCGAACGGTTTCCACTGCTGACCTTTATGGGTCCTACCACAACAAACACTGCACTTCGGTTTGTCTACGCTAGCTGCATTGTGTGCACGAGCATATTAGCCTTAGTCTTGTGGATCAGACTATGTACATGCTTTTGTCTTAATGCAATACGACAGAATATCCAAGCGTCTAACAGTAAGTTAGCTTCGAAAGAATGACAGTTGTTCCCTCATTCGATTCAATCTGATACAGACAAACTAAGTCGTCGTGTGAAATGCGCGCGCAAACTGTTGGCTGAGCACTTATTTTAAATGTACAAAACATATCAGATTAAATGACGATTAAACGTTATACGAACATGTCTACAAAGAGAAAGACGTTATGCATGGCTTTGAATTTATGCGATACCGTGTGTAACAGATTGACATGTTTTAATATTTAATCGACAAATATCACAACACTGAACGACACTGTCTAAGAATCTTGGAAGAATTCTCATAACATTAATTTCATATGGTACATTTCTTGTTGCCAAAGTAGTAACTCCTGATCTCATTTTGATTACCAGTCACAATGTTTGTCGACTGGTTAACGATTACCTGCCTGTTGCACGATAATTAATTAGAAATGAAAACAACACAACCCAGGCAGTTTAAAATAATGTACAATATTTACATCGCTGTTTGCAGTTGATTAGGTCTACTTATAATCAGTGTTGTTGGAGACCAATCACTCAATTTGCCGATCACCTTTCATTTTCATCACATATTGATCGACGGTTCTGTTGCCGGACTGTGTGATCCAGTTAAAGCAGTGGAAATGTCTTGAAAATAACACAGTGATTAATCACGATTCTGCGACTGAAATATACATTCTTCTTGTTGCGTTGAGGGACGCCATACCTAACAGCAAACAGGTGAGCCGCTGACTTTGATTGATATGTCCCTAGTGTTTATCATCTCTTTCGAAGGTGCATATGTGTACTTAGTACCCAACTTGCCTCTTCGGTTTCCAGGTTGCCGTTATCACGTGATGAATATATGCTGAGGGTTCTAACAAGCGTTATCAAAAAAAAACAGATAAATAATATCATTTTCAATCTATTTGCAACAATGGCAGTTACACTGTGTTAACGGATTGCAGTTAAGACTTTGAATGCACCCATACACGTTTCATTCCTTGGGAATTAGTGGAAAAATGTAACGCAGAAAAATACATTTCATCGTTCGGTCGACTTAAATTCTTTGGCAGCTTTTTCCTTATTGACCATTCAAGAAGTACTGATTCTATTGGGTTGTCAGTTGTTTCAGCTGGTTTCGATCATATGGATATAAAATTGATTATCCAATTCAAGTGACGGGGTGCTGAAACATGAGATCTGGCAACCATAGTTTGCATTCAGCAAGGAATATTAACAACCCTACGATCACTTGGGCATCACTGAAGTTTATTACAAATCAAACACTCTTTCACTAAAGGGATGACTTTCTCGGAGTAGTTTTTATAAAAGAAGTTCAAACATACATGGAAAACGTTTTGCATTTTAATCGTAAAATTCGATGCGTGTGCATACATCCTACTTTATCGGATGACAGGCTGTTGGATTGTTTCAAATTAAAGTTGTTTGAAACTGTAAAGTGACTCAATCAGTCGTAGTAAAATTGTTTAGGGGGCTGAAATTCATTAACGTTAAGTCTTTATGAAGAACATGGTGGCTTGGACACAAGCAATGTCGGGTCTAAGGATATAAACATCGCTTGGTCCACAAACTTTAAACAAAATAAGACAGGTCAAGACTTACAAAACTGCGAATAGAAATGAGTAGAAATATCCACAACACAATTGTATGAACAGTAATTTATTGACCTATAACGAATCGCTGAAACCACTTGCTTCATCTGATTGATCATCTGACAATCAGCGTTGTTGTATCGATTTCGGAACCACCTGGTTGCTTTTGGTAATGTTTACTCATGAATCTCAACCTTCATAGACACTTGTACCTCTAGTCAGACTCATCGATGGAAAGCGGCATTTCAGAAATTCAATTATGTGACTTTAGATGCTCCAGTTCACGACAACGACATTTGGTACCTGTTGTTGACATCATCCGCTTAACACAAATGCAGTAGGTCTTATAACTGCAAAGAGTGAAGTTGACTGCTTCAACTACTGGCTCATGTATTCCTCCACCGTCGACATCCCACATGTTTTAGCTCACATTGTCCGGTTTAAAGTAGTATAGGGTTGACTGTATAGAATATAAATCAATATTGCGAAAAATGCTGCCATATTGAAAATCGTCATAACGGAATTCTGATTACACTGAACAAATTGACAAGCCTTACATAGGTTTCTGTTTGCTACCGTAAAATGCATCAAATGAGTCTCGGATGACCTTGTCAACGAACAACGGCATGTCGCCTGTTCATAGCTATGAATCACAGCAGATATGCTGAATGGAGTCTATCGAGTGTAATAATCACCCGTTTTGTTAACTTACACCAGGAGCTATAGGCTATCGAAAATGAATATATTCTCATATAAGGTTATTTTTTAATTCCATGGTCATTGTAACAAAACTTTTCTACTGTACATCCAATGCTACAGCAAAACTTCAGGTACATTCGCTGCACACAAGGGATTCTGCATGTTATCTAAATTTTTGTGCTGCAGTTCCACCGGGCATAGGGGCCTCATTGATATAGCCCAGAGACAACGTTTTAGATGCGAAGTAGATTCGGTGCAAGCGCACACGGTTGTCTTGAGTCCAATGAGATCCCAACTAGCAGCTGTTCAACTTATGTGGCCCAGATGATCCGGTTACAACTCTCGAAGCGTGTAACACAAGCAAAATTGTTCACCTATATAAGTCTGAATATAATCAATCGAGGAAATAAACCTACTAACATACTGTTAAAAATAAATCTGAAATTGAGGACGACAGTATAACGAGAGCATGCACAATATGATACAGAGATTAAATCTGTATAATTTGTCATGCAGAATCAATAAAGTTTCATTGAATTTAATCGAAGCACAGAGAATAAGTTCACTTCGAAATTATCCTTTCGTCCAGTCGTCAGCGCAAGTCAGTTTTGTTAACGCACGACTGGGCGTTATGTGCAAATTGGACAGAGCAGTCGAACAGTCTAACAGAGCGTGTCGTAACTGCAATTTCGATACCTTTTTGGAAGCAATCTTGGTGTATGACACTAAACCCTTGTCTACCTATTCCAGTACTTGAAATATCCTTTTCATAAACTGTGTTTCAAATTGTAGCTAGTCTAACTCCGAGGTATCTGTTCATCACTCGTCATCGAAGTTTATCCTACGGCAATTTTGTGAGACTGTTTTGCCTTTCATATATTTTAGTCCTGAGTTATCGTTTAATTGGTTTGATACATGTATATAATTAACGGTTTCCTTAGTTTGGAAAGAATCTTTACGGCGCATCACAATTAGGCACCATGACACCCCTAGAACTGATTCTTACATGACTCAAAACTCCAAAAATAAATACCAGTGTCTACATCTGCAGTAAGATAAGATTAGTGGTCATTCTGTTGGCATCTTCGAGTATTTGGTGAATGATTTTCTTGTTTTGTGTCTACAAAGATAATCTTTGGCCTAGTAATAATCTATCTGTAATATTGTGTGACCCCTCAAATCTATATATATATGTATGGCTTTGTGAAATATTGTGTTTAGGTTGTTTAAGTAAACCAGATGAAATGCTATGGGCTGAATCCATAAACATTTTGCCTATCTTTATGTTCGTGACAGATGATTATTGTGTCGAATTCCTGCTCTACCGTAAGCAGTAAATAATCTGAAAATGATGGCTCACCTTTGTTTGATTCCAGTTCTGTTGCTTATCTGGTTTACTAGTAGATTCGATTATAACGTTATAAAGTGGATGTGAGTTATTCAGTCATGTGTGTTCTTAAACGTCAACTACATAGCACTACCAAGTGTTTCATGTTTTTTTCAATTAGCTCGCGTTTTCTCTTCAACATTTCCTAACATATGTTTGCTCCAGCTGGAATAACTGTGATTTCATAGTTAGTCCTGATACCTCAAATTCGAATTTCGACTTTCAAACATATATGTATATATCCCGACCAATCTCCAATAGGCAATCAGTTTTGCGTTTTTGCTTTAAAGTGATTTTGACCAACAGCACTTCTTCGTTCGTTTCTATTGAACTTGAGCCTTATGGTACCGACAATAACATAAAATTCCTCACATTCTAGAGAATCCATTGCGGTTTGCAAGAGTTCGAAGGTACGACGTAATTTTCCATTTTATGTTCACATTACTTTTTACAAGCTTGCATGGCAACATTGTCCTACTCATAATAAATGTGACAGGTGCCCGGACTATAAATGTTTCGTAATCGATGTGGTTGTTGGATACTTTATAAATGGTAATAGTCAAAACAGTTATGATCTGCTTTATACTGATCATAAATCGATCAAATTTATTTGCACCGATAACCAAATAGACCAACATTTTTTGATGAATCCAGTTTCTAGTGTTATACTTTCATCTTCGTCAACGTTAACTGACCACTTGACGCACTTACATGGCAAGGATATCCAGTTCATTCCTGTTACAGTTTCATTTGTCTCAAATTGAGTAAATTAGTTATTCAGGTGTATGTGAACATAAACTATTGCCTGTTACCTTCAGATACAAGCAACCATGAACTACTGGATTGTTTTAACCACACTAAAGTTTCACCTGATTTATCTGGTCTGAGCTATGTAGTATAAAAACAATGGACAGTTATCATTAAGTGGGTTTATTAAATATCTGTTCCTAGTCTGTTGATTCTTGCTCTGCCTTAGGTAAGTACGAATCTCAGTGGCATACTTTCGAAGTGGTTAAATGTTTATTGTGTACAGTATTAGCACACCGGACATGGTTTATCACCAAGCGATATAACATCTATCATTTGTACGTCGAGTCTCGTTATCACTCTTCTTGATTGGAAGTTCGCAGTATAACTGTTGGTTCGACTTTAGTTCACACCCGGTTGTTTATCGAATGAGTGTGAACATCAGTGGACCCTGTGATTGAACGGTGTTTTCGACATAGAATGTTCACAACAAAATATCAGTATTACTGAATACTTACAATGGTTCACAAACATCAAGGATGTATTCAGTAAAACAACCATTTTATCGACGACTGTGTTTATCAGGATTAACATATTGTTCGATGATAGTGTTTAAAGCGTAACAGCGTGTAAAATGTGTCGTGTTTATGTTTAAACTGTTTGGTAGATACTAACTAGTTTAGTCAATACACTTGACACTCTGATTGTTAGAACTATAGATAACGGCGTCTGGCTGGTCACGAGATATTTGTGAGAAGCTAAAGTAAGCTTTTTTTGTCAGATTCTCTCCCATGACATTCATCTTTCATAGATCTATAAATGTTGTATGTAACGTTTGACAGATATGCCCGAGACATACTTCCGTGACATTTATTTCTCGAAGATATTCATAAGTGTTATATGTAACATTTGACAGTCAGACAGCCAAGTTCTGTGTATACGGACACATTGGCTAATGGACGGGTTCCAAGGAAGGATCTCCATATTCGCTGACTACTTACCAATCAAGCCTTCGGGAAAATTTAACCAAAGATCCTACAACTCTGCCACACATTATATAGGTCATTTTCTCTTAGAGGGAATATCTGTACATATCTCATCCGGCTTCTTTCATCTCATAAAACAGTGCATCCATCACCTGTCAAAGATCTCATAGTAAGACAGGTTATCGCAAATATTATGATAACTATCAAAACAATAATTAATAAGACAACACAAAAATGAACAGGGAAACCACGATCTGCAAGTGAGAATTTGTCACTTTACATATCATAAACGAGAAAATTAACAAAATCTCGAGAAGTATGACCATCAGGGCACCACAGTGTCAGCATCAATCGCCTTTGAATACATTGGGGAAGACTTCAAAATCTAATAATCAATGCTGTATTAAAATGAATGATGTGTTTTCAGTTGTCCGAATATCTAACAGGGATTGCTTCGTGACCATTTGACTTTGTGTCCTGTTCGTTGAACACAAATCGTTAATGCGGATGCATTTCAAATCCTACAATTGATCACAGATAAATCATTCGGCTAGCCAAATTCAGAAGGAAGCAGCTGACTTGAGTTTCACTCTTATTGCTCGCCATTGGTAGTGCTTAATCTCGTTCCAACCGGAAGTTACATTCATTGCATGTTAACCAGGAATGATCGAATGATAATATCCAAACGCTCAGTCACAATTTTATGTGTACAGTGTTCAATTTGACAGATCGATTCGAAAAGAGAATGAACGGAATCGCTGTGTTCAATTCAGCCCATTGTTCCGTACCACCCGTCTTCAGTGAACCCACCATGTTGACGTTTAACCCCGTACCATCAACAACCAAGTTTTTGATCGGCGGACCATGTTCAAATTACAAACATGAAAATTGACATGATGGAATTCTGTCGACTTTTGTAACACACCTTAAGCTTAAGAGTCATATTCTAAATAAGTTCTCGTTATTTGCTTTTTACGAGCACGGAAAATCTAATCAAAGATTGAATAGTTATCTCCTGTGATACTATTCATAATGTGTAACTCAGTCGCTAAATCACATGGGACTAAACCCAGTGAAGCCTATTTTGCCTCAATAGTAGATTGGTGATTAAGTCTATGCGTTATTCAATGGCATTCTCCTTATACATTTCTGTTCATAATTCGGTAAATTTGATCGAGTAGAAATTAAATTACTCGCATTGATAATTTGTCTACAACTAATTCAATTCATAATGACTGACAGTTCCTAAAAAATAAAACGACATCCAGAAGAGTGCGACGAACAGCAATTACGGCCTACTCATACTCTGAGTTTATACGATATCTGGCAAACCCGAAAATTTTAGTTAATGCTCAATGAAAGTAATTGTTTTTTGCTAGTCTAAATAGATCACAATATTCGTTATAATGATTAAACAGTGTATATCAAAGTGGTATTCATCAGTATAGTATCTATTCAATTTCGTCATCGACGAACTGGTATTGAGGCAACCGTGTCTTACCACTGCGCCATTGACCTCACGTTAGGCACGACCGAATTATCATATGTGAACGCTCAACCACTTTCGCTTGTGATTAATGATCAGGTTGCCCGATCGTCTCGAAATGGAGACACAATTGCTGTATGTTAACTCCAATCGATAACCCCGCGATTATGACTTCCTAGACAGGTCGAAATCTCCGATCTTATTAAACCCGCTGGGGTTGACTGCAAAGTCTATGGGGATGCAACAGCGGCAATCAATTGTGGGTGATGTCCAACTTGAAATTAACCAAATCCCCGACTACTAATCAGTGAAGTGGTATTGATTTATCTGCGACATAGCATGATCATTATCAATACCATTACTGCTCCAAACTTCTTATTTCATGAGTTGGACCAGTCAGTTTGAAAGTATCCAACATACCCTGAATGCAAACTAGTGTAGCTTGACAGTAAGATGGGAAAAGTGGAACCATTTTCAAAAGACACTCATATGTTATGTGAGACTGTAGCCGTAGTTTCATCCCCAGTCTTCATAATGCTACGGATGATTTTGTTTATCCTCTCAAATATTTTGAATTTATATATATATATGTATATATCACTAATAGCGAGGAATGAAAACTGAAGTCCAGGCTTGTGTTTCTAAGTAAGAGGTCATCTTCGTCAACGTATTCAGCATTTCAGGGTTGAAAGCTTGACACAACATCAGGTTAAGGGCGACTTTATAAAATGAATCGAAACTGAATCAAAGACTAGGTTTGTTGATGATAAAGGTTTGTAGAAAGATTACATATTTCCTGTTTTCTATCTTTTTGGGAAAATTCATGATGAGTCCGGTCTACTTGACTACGTATAAAACAAATATCGAATCAACACTTTGTGTAGCCTTCACTGTGTTGTTCACTTGCTTTGAATGTCGAAGTAATCACTTGGTCAACAAAAGTAAGTAACTCAAGAACTGTGTGTAATATTTACTTCCAGAATGAAGATACCATGTCTTGTTTGTCATTCTATTGTGGTAGTGACTTCTATTCAAACCCATTTAAGTAAATGTTGATACACTTTTGCTGACTCCTTTGCAAAACAAATTAGTAAGAACACATTTCGACAGATTCTGCGTTGTGTAAATATGACAACTACTTGCGTGTGATCAAAGACAACTGATAATGTTTAAACCTCATCATTTTCATCGTATGAGCACAAACTGTCCGAGATATCTTCCTTTGAATCAGTTTTCTTTACTCCTAATATACGTTTGTAAACTATTAATGAGTTCTCATAATGAGTCCAACTTTAAAAGTATGACTGAGGTGTACACGTTTCTAGTTAATCAGATTACAACAAAGTCTCTGGATTTATTGACCAGTGATGAAACTAGACATGGAAAGTAGAAATGTTTCTGTACGTGGCAATACTGTGTGCTGAAAGAGAAAGAGATTTTTACTGCTTTCAACCAGAAAGAATTCTATCCTCATCGAAATAATACCCTGTAGATTGTTGTTTAATTTTCTGACGACTGGCTGTTTTAATCGTTCGAATTTCAAAAAGATATTTACCTGATAATCTTGTTACAGATACCTGCTTTCTTCTTCTTCACGTGTTGAATAATTTCAGCCTTTTTATGTTGCATAAATTAGCATAGATTGTTTTTATGCTCACCCATCACTGCTTTTGGTCTCACACGACACATTACGTGATATATTATTATTAAAAGGAATACAGTATGGAAAATAAATCATTTGAAAATACATAGGAGCAGATTGATGGTTGTATATTATCACTGATTATAACCATATATTTTTAATTCACATAGAGTGTATTGTGCCTAAACGTAAACCTACAAAGCAGGCACCATTACTGTGGCTCTCATATATAATTATGGTGTAAAGTGCGCATGAGCGAATACCGGTATTTACCCCCCGAATACCGTCCTTGCAACTTGGAGTAAAGTGTAGTGAAATAAACTTTTAGTAACCTGGATTACTGGAAATTGTAATGAACAAAAATCGATCATTTGAAAGTGCATATGAATGCAAAAGCTCTCATCCTTTGCAAAAAGTGCTCAATTCGTGGCACTTAAAGTTCCATACCTTAACTCAGAAACCACGATGATATCCCGCTAGTTCAATTTGCTCAGGTGATTCTACCTAGTTGGGAAACTTTGTGGATGGAAGTATCGATTGCAAAATACCAGAACAATACTGTCTATTCTGTTGTTAAAGGTTGAACTCTATTCACAACATATTACTGGTGAATGCTCAGATGTACTGACTTGCTCTCCCTAATTCTGGAGTCGTTGAAGTACTGATTAGCATACTTATCTCACAGTCACGGTGTTTATTAAAACTTTCCCGGGCGAATGAGCATGGACAGCGCTGACGAACGTAGGTGAAAGAGAGAAATGCAATCTCGTGTTTCCTGTCGAAATCTGCTAGTCGAACCGTATGGGTTGAATTGAAGAAATTTGAGTAGATGCGATCTTTGATCATCTAACAACTGCCCAAGTTCTGTAGCTCCAGTTATTACATTGAACCTCTCTCCTAATTGAACGGGACTTATATCGTGAACAGACATTAATTTGTCATCTGTTCTGCACTCTTTCAAATGTGGTCAGTGAAATCTGATACGGCGATTAGTGAGTAAGTTTGACTCATCACATCATTTAACTCCGTTCAGTGTTGCTACTCGATCAGAAAACAGATTGATGTGAATCACGATTCCCAGAATGAGTGTCGCAAGGCTATACGCCCCATTTTTTTCAATTTTTATTAGTCCCTCGAAAAAATTTAGAAGCCTTATGTCCATGCTATGATACTGGGATGACAAAGAAGACTTGACTGATGCAGGTTGCTCAGTTCAGTTAATATACAGACGTGGCTAGGAATGAACGTGATATTCGAAACAGGTCAGCACACTGAAATGCGAAAAACTTTTATCTTTAACAGATTCATAGATTGTTACAAGAGGGAGAATTATTATTGTTTATGAGTTTCTGTCTCCATGTTGGTGGAAAAAAATTGTTTTCGAGCTATTTATAGGCGTGAACAAAAGTGAATGGAATTAACTGTTTGTTCCAATACTCAACTTCAGCAGCTGACCCATTAACCGTTCAGCCTTATTTAGTAAGAGATGTGACAGTGGATGAACTGGGGTGTAGAGTACTTCGCATTTAAAAAGCAGGTATCTTTTGAGATGTCTATAATTCATTGAGAATTGATTTAATTCGTCCAATTTACCAGGATAAAATGTTTTCCTGAAGTTATCTCTGAATATTTTGAATAAGTGCCAAATATTTTTTAAGATAAGGATGACAGACCTGTTTGTTTATTTCTGCGTGTGACCGGATTATGGAGGAGAACATGACGGGAAACAGTTCAGGGTGGAAGGTTCCACAAATGCTTCCTAGAAGTTTCAGTGTCATTTGTACCTTTTTAGCCATCTGTAGACAGACTCAAACCAACTGACAGTCTGATGCCTGGGTGTCGTTTGCATACTAACAGGAATACCTTTGTGTCGTCAAGTTGGTAGTCAGCGTAATTTTGATGGCAAATATGCATGATTTTATAATTATACATAATGAACGACAAGTCGATCACTAATTTAGGAAGTTCACATCGTTTTGTCAATTTATCACATCATCCGGGCACATTAAAGCTTGTCAGAGTTTTACTTCATCAGTGTAAAGCAACATCACTGTTTTGACCATGCTAAGTAGTTCGAGACCGAAAGCAATTAATAACAGGGGTCCTAAATTGAACCCTTGCGAGACGTTACGTTTGGCAGCTGTGAATTCATCTTCATGCTGAACTCACAAACACTTAGTTAATGTTCATGCTACATGAGTAAGCGTTCATCGAATCCATGAGTATGGAGGTTTCGTAGTAAGATGAATTGGTCAACCCTGTCAAATGCTTTGCAAAAGTCAACTTCGTCTATGGCCAGTTCGGCGTCGGCATACCTGCTTCAAACGTTACGAACGATCAGTAGCTTCGTGGCAAATAGGTATCCTTTACAAAGTGACCGTTGAGATAACCAGTCAAATTCTTGGGATATACATATACTACTGCTAAAACAATTTAAGTAGCAAAGGCCTCCAGACCTTAACTAGGTATAAATTTCACCAGAGTTAATAAACAAGTAATTAGTTAGTACGTCTTTATTCAACCAGTGGTGAGTTTAAATAGATAAATTGATCTTACATTGTTTAGGAAAATTGTCATTTCTCAAATGTTCAACAATGCCTGCTGCAGCAGTTAAAGCTTTAAAAATTTCTACTATTACCAACTATCTGAACCCTTTCAACTAATTCACTATATACTAACCGGTAGATACCTTTTCATAAAATATAACAGACAAATAGTGGTCTAACCAACCAAATGTTGTTCGATCAATAATATAACAGTCGATGTCCGAAAATTTTCATTCGTTTGGAATTATCGATCTAACGAAAAATCGTTTTCAATAATTATGTCTCAAGTCAATACAATTATATTGGTTTAATCAAGACGTCATGAGCCAAACTGTGAAAACCTAAATGTGACTGATCAGGAATGATAATAAGGTCAACTACTAGAATGTACACAATAATTGGTTAGATGTGGATTGGGCTTTGACTGGATGTAACGTCACACGGTTACATTCAAATGTTTGTGTGTGGTTAGAATGGGTGGAAATGATGGGTGTCCAGGGGAGTTTCAAGTACTGAGAAAATTTCTTTTGACAACACAGGTTGCATAAACTGTAAGCAATCGGTTCGGCGGTTGCCAGGATGTGCTGACGAACTGTTTTAGTTCATGCTGGTAACTCTGTATACAACTCGAAATATTATGGTTACGTCTACGCAATAGTTGGTGTCCGCGAGGTGTTCAACAATAGCGTTAATAATTGAGTTAGGGCAATTGGTTCCGAATCAGACTGAGTGACGTCCCTTGATTATTTTTGACAAACACCTAGTCGTACGATCAGTATATTCTGCAGTACAACAGCAGCATGAAAATGAATACAATAACAATGATTGATCGTAGACTGGTAGCCTGCTATTCAGGCTATGTCTCTCAGGTATGACAACAATAAGGAATTTTAACGCTATTTAATAAGTGGAAAAGTGTATGACCAACTGAGAATGAAGAAGGTGCTGATGAAATTGAAGTGAATCATGGCAAAATTATAGTCATTTGAGTTGGAACCACCACGACACACAAAAGGGAGATAGCGTCAAAGGGTATAATCGGATGATAACGAATAAATACACAAACATGCGATGCAGGCAGCAAAACGTTTGGAATCAGAAAGTGATCATAAACGTACACTTAATTTGTCAGTAGTTAGTGTAGTGAGGAGGAGCGATCGTAATATACTACTCACACGACTACTATTCAATAGTATGACCAGAACATATAGTTTGACATTGAACAAGCCGCAGGAAAAATGCTGGAAGAAACAATGGAGTGCAGCATCGCCCAAAATGGTCCTCGCTACGTAAAATAACTGAGCATTGGCATCTGTGACAACGGAGATGGTCTGGGACCAAGTACCGCGTGTAAATGATTGGTTTTGTTTGTGGTTCTCTTTAGACGCATAACCCATGTGTTGCTTTCTCGAGTAAGCCACCTTTGTACCATCCGCGTTCTCGGCTCACAACATTAGTTTAATTAAGAATGATACGAGAAGGAGGTTACACTCGGAAACTCCCGTTTATTGTCGCCGTAACTTGTTGCGTTCAATTTGGTGAGTGTGCTATCAAACAGCTACACGGATAATTTTAGTAAAATGTGTATAGGGAAAATGATGTAACGAACAAGTTCATTTTCTGTTATTCATCATCAGGTTAATTACATAACATTTGCATAAGACAGAATCGTCAGGATGAAACGAACAAAAACAGGTAACTGTCCTGTTAACTCCAATCGATGACCCGTCGACTACGACTTTTTTCCGAGTTGAAATCACAGAAATCATTAACTTGTTGAACGATATTTCGATTACTGATTAGTAGTACGGTATTATAGTTTTCATATAAACTGATCATCGTGCACAACTGATCGAAGATGTCGCATTCCCATAGACTTTCCAGTCGACTCCACTCGAAAAGAAGCACTAGACTGAAATTTCGCCATTGTTAGAGCACATCAATAGTGCATATCCTCGTCATGGTCGGGACTATAACTCCGACCACGCCTCCATTTGGCAACCGTGTTGATCACTGCGCCAATGACCTCGGTCGTAGTGTGAGTGGTTGACTATGGCAAATTTAACGTCCGAACGTAGCGCTTCTGTACGCACAAGAATTGATTGTTGAACAAATTCCAA
>JTDE01000322.1:56746-74812 GCA_014338405.1 Paragonimus skrjabini miyazakii
ATATTGACCTGAGACTTATAAACATTTAATTGCTAGCGTGTGGAGTTTTCGTGAATGTGGCTAAGCAAACCTGTCTTTTCATACTGCTATACGGTTAATGTACATTTAAAAGTTCTGGTGTGTGGCACCCTCCAAAATGTCAGTCTTCAAAGCGTGTTCGATCCTAGCGTTGTCAGCGCAGTGAAGACCCACAAATATAACCCTGTTGAGGTTTTTAGTGAACCTCTAAGTAATCTCATTATTTTGACCAACATGCCAGTATGGTATCTGTACGATCTTCCACTAAGACGCTGAGTAACACGTAATAACACGAAATAATCAAAAAAACAATAGACCACAACGTCACGGTATTGCTGAACAAATTAGCAAGATGGATTAATAGACAACCTCGACAGATTCGATCAACGAGTCGTCTCCGGAAAATTGACCAAGAATTTGTGCCGAACAGACTAAAACTGAACCGTACCCGTACACCATGACATTCATGCCTGACAGGGTTATTCCGAGCAATCAGGAGATTCAAAATAACGAGGATGAACTAGGTTCACAAAAGAGCGATGCATTCATCACTCAAGTAAATTACAATAATAAGCAGCCGGTTATTCGGAAAACCATCAAATTGACGCGTTAAAACAAAAATATAATGCTCAGGGTCCAAGTAACTGTCGAAAAACAGCAGAGGTAAACATATGGGTAGGACATGGTTGCGTTGGATCTTCACACGTCTGAAATTAATACAACGCCTGGGCTATTAAGATTGGCAGTTAGTTAATTTTACCTCGAAGTAGATGTAGCTGTACCTGCTACATCAAAAGCTTACCTGATTTTCAACTTAAAAATGACACTAGAGTGACAACTGAAAAATTGCAAACAGCAGGAACGTTATCAATTTAAAAAAAGTCAAACAACCAGGTGTTCACTGCATTTTCATACTCACTCAAGATGGGTTTTTTAAAATTTTTATCCAAGTTGCTCTAACGAAAAGAAAAAAGTAATTTGAAGAAACGATTGTCTCTGTTACACAATGAATGTCACACAAAGTGAACATACTGCCTAATCATATCACGTATACATATATATTCACGTATACATTAGGCTAGCTTGTACTTAGGTTATGATACTTGTTTTTACTACTACCGATATAATAATCTAACAGTCCATACTTCCAAACTGGGTATATTTCACTTGCAGCTATTCAAGAAACAAATGTCATATTTATTAAGGCAGCCTAGTAAAGAATGAGGATAAATTTCACAACGGTTGAAAAACAAATCGCAAAACGAAAGCCATGGCAGTTCCTTTGATAGAGCGACTAAATGTCCACAGAGAAATATTTCAACCTTTCCGAATAGTTGCGAACCGTAGTGAATGTAGGGATGTTTAAACTTATTTTGACTTCACCGATAAATTCAAACAGGGTTTCACTGTGAACACAATTTAAAAAGCGGTGGCATTCTAAACGATGATTTTTCTGACATAGATCTAACGCGTTTTGCTAAAGAACGTAATTGGTTTGATCAACAAACTTTTACGTATCTGTCAAACTGAATACTATTCAAATGGGACAATATTTTTGATAGGCACACTTTTTGCTGATCGATTTCAGTGCAATTGCTTTGATCCAGTATCTAACTTCAGAGACAAATTTTGTTTGTTTCTTCTAATGATGGATCTAGTAACGATCGTACGTACAAATATGTTTGCATGCCTATGTGAACACATGTTGACTATATCACTCACACACTGAATGACAACCGGAAGTTGAAACAACTAGGAAAGTTGGAGGGTTTAGTGATCCTGATTTGGTATTCAGATGCCCACAGAACTAAGTATTTAGACTACAACTGATGAAATGCTAGACCAAACAACGCTTAACGCATTTGAACGTATCATTCTATATTAAGGGTACTCCTTACTTTATTGACTACATATCCGTGATCTAATGAACATGAATAACAACTAACTGCACTTCAAACCGATCATCCCGATTTACTAAATCCACCAACACTGTATGTGATTCCAACTTCCGGTTGTCAGTTAAGTGTAACGTGTATGTTGGATTCTGTTTTCGAGAGTAACATACGAACAGACTTTCTCTGTTTTGTCATCGGCGACTCGGTCACGTAAACAGCATCAAGTAGAATGATCGGAAGCGCAATTAAACACTCAAATAATATATCGCCTCAGTCAACGATGATCAGGCCATCTATCCCACAAAACGGTAAACGGTTTTACGTAGGTTTTTTTTTATATCCAAACTGGCCAACTTTCGGGTAAACCAAGGACTGGGGAGACAGTGGCGTAATCACGGATTAGCAAATCACCGTCTATTCCGTGAAGCATAATCTGGAGCAGTCGGCTACAAGACCAAACCTATTGCTGGTTGAAACTGATTCAGTATGGTAGATTATCGCTGTCAACATTCTCCTGCTACTATTTCATTCAGCTGGCTCTTGAATTGTATATTTCACTTTGTACGGCCTGAGTGTTGCAACAAACAGCGTTTAAAACTAAAAACTACTCAGTTCAATGGAAAGTATGTGTATACAAATAAGAATGTTTTGCACATACAGTACGGATTCATTTGAACTGGGTCATTGGTTTATTATCATGTATCATAGTTTAGATGATTAAACAAACCGGAAGCAGCCTTACACATAAGTTAATCAAAGGAAGTCTATCTCGACAAGGTCAATCAACCTGTGTTCCAGCTCATACAGCATCTAGAAAAACATATGCCCTTTGAAAAAATGTGAGGTCACTAGTCTAATCAACCACCTGCGCAGTCGGTCCATTGACAGACATAGCCGTGTTACAGTGTTTTAAACAGTTTGTAATTATATAGTTGTGATAAAGTTGTCTGTGCTCCGCATTAAATCCCAGTAAAACATACATTTTACAACCTCAGGCATTTTTATGCTATGAAACATGTGAACTACTTTCCAAAATGATAGCTTTTGTTGCTAACGATGAACAGAATTGATAGTATGATCACTGATCTTTCTATTATCCATCGTTATCCTAGAACTTTTTGCGAGATTGTCTAGAAACAAGTCATAAAACATTTGGTGTGCTTTCTCAAACAAAACTTACCTATAACAACAATAATGAAACTTAAGAATTGATGGGAACTAATCGAAAAGTTATCTTCAGATATATAATTTGTGTATCAAACTCTCAACAAGCCAAACATATGACAACCATTTTCTGAAACGTGACAAACATGTTACCTACATGTTACCCTCTCCAGAGAGTTGAATATGTTATTTTTATTGTTATAGTGGCCGATGTTTTATCAGATTGTTTTCACGGTGACGTTTTGGTGCAAGCATCTTTTGAAGATTTCCACTAGGTATTTCACAGGACTTACATAGGTGTGTTGTGTTGAGTACATCAAAACTATGTGCAAGAACTATTATTATGAACAGCGTGTCCGTGGTTCAAGTCCCGGCTGCAGTGGCGATGATATGCACTACTGACGAGCTCTACTGAGACCGAAACTCTAGTCTAGTGCTTCTTTTTCAAAGGGGCCGACTGGATAGTCTATAGGAATGCGACAGCTGCGATCAATTGTGGGTGATGTTCAAATTGAAATAAACCAAATCCCCGACTACTCATCAGTAACTATTATCTTGGGAGATAGGAAACATGTATTAAAGTTCATCTTATCAACAGATAGAAGTGTTTCGTCGTATACCTGAGTAGTTGAAGAAAAATATATGTTCCTGTGTGAAACTGATGTCTGCTTTTCACGCGTTGTCATTAAATCTACTGATTCTTCAAACAGAAATCCTTGACGTATCACTGTTATATTTCCGGGAAGTGAATCATTCTAACCCTTTCAAAGATCCCAGCTACTAAACGACCAGTTGTGGGGGCCTTTCGGATTAAGCTTCTTTTATTTGCTGTAGATAACAAGGTTCCAATTATCACTCCGGATGTTGTGGTTTCCGGGTTACTCCAGTCAATTTTATGTGTGTGGGTTTCAGTATGTATGGATACACCAAACAACCATCGATAATATAAATGAGATAGAAATGAGAAGTTGATGCACTTGCTGTGGATACGTTTACAGTTTGGATGTACCATCCCAGTTGGAAGTCGTTCAGTGGTGCATTCGAAGCCGAATGCATTAGTCTGTGTTGTAAGCCGTTTCTAATCTGTCCATGCACCCGTAAACCTCTCTCTCATCATTTCTCACTGCAGTATATCTTGCTTCAAGAGTCTCATCCCCCGTGTGAAGTGAGTGAACTCACAATTATAAGGTGGCAGTTATCGGCCACGATTACAAACCAAACACACTGGGTACACATAACAAAGCATCCTTGGTAGTTATCACTCATTGAATCTCATAACAAAATAGAAGGGCCATCCAGTTTCGCTAAACAGTACTTCAGTAGTACTTTAGCAGAAAAAGCTATTTCGCCTCCGTTTAATACTTCATGCCTACTGTTAGTTGATTTTTCTTCAGCTGTAAAAATAGCAAACGTCGTATTCCATGCTTCCTACATTTTTATGCAAGAAGTGAATCCTATATGCTGGGCCTTGACTAAGATAATGAGTGATGTATGTACACCTGATTCAGATAGATGATCCTTGTGTAACAATCAAATTTTGTATTAACTGGAATCATTGATTTTTTTTAGCCTCGTTAGAGACAGTGTCAATGATACAGTTTGAATGATATTTGGCCACTTTCTTAGACTGAATGGCCGCAGTCCAGCTCATAGTGTCAGTGTGTGTTGATATTTAGACTGATATAGCTGATGAAAGGTAGTCGTGTAGCCTCCGTGACTGGTAATCACAACTGCTTACTATATTCAGCGCTCAACCCCATGGGACTTATGAATCTAAACTACGTCTTTGTGAACTAGACTGGAAGAGCAAAAATCTTGTTTATATGTTTTACATAGAATCTTGAGTAGTTTCGATTTCCACAGTTACTGTCTACAAGTTGTTGGGGCAGTATACCGCATTGTTTTCAAACTACTGTACAATCAATACAACGATTGAATGTTATTCGTTTCAATAAGCAGTCACATGACTAAATTTGTCCTTTTCGAAATTAGCCGCAGTTCACTAAACTTTGCTTCAAAATTGGCATCGACATAATCAAGCCTTTAGACATTGTTGATCTCGAATACATGAGTTGTGTTACGTTCTGAATAGAATTCCGGGTACAAATGTTATGTTAGAGTATTATAAATCAAAAACGGATCACAAAAACTAGCTAGTGTAAAGTTGTTCAAGTGAGTTGGCTAAACTTTGGTTATCAGACCTATTCAACAATTATTTGTCATCGCTTAAATATGTCACTAAAACATAACCCGATCATAAAAACCTATAGGCAATTAAATAACAATAAAACCTGAGTAGACAAAACTTTACTTAAAATGATGCACTTAGCCGTCCTTCCCCATAAACTTAAACAAAACCGTAAAGTGTACATATTCATCATATGATGCTTGTATAGGAAAAACTGTTCCATTTGGACACTGAGAAAGAAGGTTCAGAATTTTTTAAAGTGTAATGACCATTATTAGTACTATCATCACAAACTGAGACAAACTTCTTGATGGCCTACAACAAAATAAATCAGTCAAATTTAGTTTCAACTTTCTCTTTGCAAACGAGTTTGGCTTTCGAGCTTAATGTGCCACTTAAGTGGAAACCAAGCAGTAGACAGATGCTTCAAAGATGGCAAACTGTTCGATGTACTTCGAATCTTCATTCACTTGGGACTATTAAACCGTCATTCTAGATTGTCCTTTGTTGAACTGAAGGACTAGAGAAACAGGCAGTTTGAGAACAATGCAACCCATAGAAGTTTGTATGTTATTTCTTCCTAAGATTTTAACAAACTTTCCAGTGGTTTACAGTCAACAGTTTTATGAGCAATATCACGGTTCTTCAGATAGTCATTGAGAAGTTTACGAGGGCCTGTCAGAGTTGTCAGCCTGGTGGCGTGTATTCAATATAGTGTGGTGGTATGAGAACACGCTGT
This sequence comes from Paragonimus skrjabini miyazakii, assembly GCA_014338405.1. Classification (NCBI taxonomy): domain Eukaryota; kingdom Metazoa; phylum Platyhelminthes; class Trematoda; order Plagiorchiida; family Troglotrematidae; genus Paragonimus; species Paragonimus skrjabini miyazakii. The sequence goes on from JTDE01000322.1 coordinate 62,751, forward strand.
TACTAGTACACATCTTACCGCAAATGAGTCGGATCGTCACCACTCCGGCCACAACTAAACCACGCTAGTACCCTTGGTCCTTTAAACAATAAAAACACCTTTCTCTTACATGTATATTGGCCACAATCAGCCAAATGGGTCAAAATAAATGAAATAATGCACTCTATTGCTGTGGAATGCAACCCCAACGTGCACAGTCTACAAACTGTCTTTAACATTTGACTAATAATGCGACTTTTACACGCTGTATCACGTGAGTAATCTGTTACCGTTGAGTAGTGGGCAAATATGGTTAATATTTTTTCGTGAACAATTCTGACAAACGCGAGTGGTAGACCGTTCATATGTGATTAATCGATCGTTCTTAATATGAGATCAATGGAGCAGTGATCTGCACGGTTATCCCAAAAAAGTATCGCTGGCGTCCAATCCCCGGCGAGTGTAATTGTACATATTGGTGAAAAACTTTAACAAATTTAGACTCGCATGTTATACTTCCTTTAGAAACTGGCTGGTTAAAATCTCTATCGAAACGCGAAAGTTCCCATCACCTGTGAGTGGTGTTCAGTTTAAACAACCAGACCCCCGACTATTTATCGGTGACATGAAAAAGCATCGCTAATATTTTGACTATTCACGTCGGTCGCAAACAAAAAACGTTGGTTGCCTATAGCAGGCGCATCTCAACAGGTTGGCTTAGCAGATACTTTAAGTGAACGATTTTTCATAGACACTCAGGAAAAAAACTTTTTGTCTCTAGGGAACAACGCATTCCGTCGGACTTTTGTTATTTTTTCTAAACAGCCAGATTTACACATAATGTTAGTGACATGTGGTTTTTATTTTGCCCATAATAATTAGTTGCAGTCCACGAACACGAACGGTCACCTACAAATCGTCTATTAGCATTTTTGCAGTGTAATCGGGCTGAAAGAATTTGTTTTGTGCTGTCTTTCATCTGTGTAACCGCTGAGACATAATAGCTGTTTAGTGTCGGAAGAAAACTATAGAGACTTTATAATGCCAGTTATGTAATTGTTGACGTTATTAGTAAAATTGCTACCCAGAACTGGCTTTTCACAAGTACACATACCTAAACTCTGTAACAAAACCAACTTACTACTGGCGTCAAATTCAACTCACTCATGTATGGTTTAGTAAAAGCTACTGGTGTAAAAAATCTAGTACCGATGTAACTCATACATAGTACAAATTGTCAAAATACATGGGGAGCAATCCTCGCTAGGGAAGTTATTGGATGTACAGTTGAGCAGAACATGAACATATTAAACCACAGCGTTATTTACCAGGTGGACCGTCAGTTATCGAGGACAGGTACGCAAACATAGTGTTCCTCCCTAATCGGAACAGCTTCCAACTTGAGCAAAAGTCTACATTCCGTTGAGATATACGTTGTCTGGGGATGAGGGGTAGGAATTTATTCTCAAGATCTCCAATCAATCTGAGTGCGATGCAATGAGTGGAAACAATAGTTTATCATATCAGTCAAAACAGACGTCTGCATAACTGCTACTGTGGTCACACAAAGATACCTTTTCCTATGTTAAACCATAATGCACCCTTCAAAAGGAAGTATTTCCTGTCCAGAAACCTTATCTCATACTTTGTCTTGATGACTGGGCAACTATCATGCAACATTAAATGGATCGCCCATTAGCTTAGACAATTGTAATGTCTATATGATGTTTGGATTGAAAGATAAGGAGGAAAAAGCGGTTAGTATCACACTATACAACAGTTTACAACAGTATAACGAAGGGGTTCCTCGCGGATTCGGTTCATATCAGACCCTACAGATGCATACTTAGAAGTTTTCGACTAGCACAATAGTGTTATGACGACTCTGTCGCCTGGTCTGAGGAGCAGATTACGAAGGGTGTGTGAAATAAATTATATTTTACGGAATGTCATTAATTAGGCTATTGTTTTAGAAGCTTCTAACTATGAGCTAAATGTCGACTGCTCTGTTCTGTCTTCTGAGTGTATGATCTAAGTTTATACTGCAACTATGTTACCTGAGTCGATAATTCCAAATGTTGATAGTTCTCGAAACATCCCCACACTGGGAAGGAATCATGTCTAGACAGACTTGTCCACATTTGTTAGCATGGTAGTGATGGGTTCGTCGTGGTTTGCGGCGCAAAACTGATGTTCATTAAGTCTCTGCTTAGACCATTTACACAATTGTGTATCAAATTTTCGTTTGCACGGTAATGAGTGTATGTAATTCAATAATCCATTGAGGAGTCAGTTTTTAAGCCATCTGAGTTGCATTCAGTAATTTGGTTGCTGTTTTTTCTCTCGAGAAGAGCTAGGCTCGTTTTGAATCCCAGAAAGTTTTTCCCGTGGAGATCTGGGCAGCTTGTTTCTGTGACGCATTCTGCAACAGACTTCCTGAACTACAAAGATGTTTTTATAACTTGCGAGAAGTTATTTTTGGAACGGAAGTACTATGGTAGGGAGGCTTTGTCAGTAGTGCCGCCACCTTCGCACATCGTGACTGATCCAAACAGCAAATTCGACAGCTGTATGTCAAGACCTATACGCAGTACTCGAACACTAGTTGGTAGGTAGCCTAAACATACATCTTGCATATTAAGCAGATGAACTATTCATCAGTCGCTTAAGTCACTTGATAAACAACATGATAGCTAACCAGTGAGCATTCAGTCAATTGCTAGTGTGTCCAGCAGTAGGGATCATAAGGGATTTTCATGTTTTTCTAAAGTGATATGTCTACGACAGTAAGCGCTAACTCTTCCTTACGAACGTGATATTGAGGTACAGACTTGCAGCCCAACTTGTAGATAACTTCAACGTGCAACTTCGAACCCTACCATTTACGACATCATTTTTCAGTGGTTTGAATGGCTTCGAACTGCAACCAATATTGCGTCTCAAAATGGATATACAATGCTCTATATAGACACAGACACAAAACTTTAAAGCAATAATCGAACATTATTTGTGAGTGGGTGGTACAGCGAAATGATTTTCATACATGATATAGTTTGTACGCGCGTATTCTGACCGGAATACTTTTAACCCAAATGAAACCGATTTCACCTGTCGTGCGCTTCGTAGCACAGCGTGAAACCCTCTGGAAAAGATTGTGATTAACAGCGGTCTTGTACCTTAACCAGTCGGAACCGTTCACAAGACGTATCATCTTCTCCGGGATTTAATCTTCACGCTTCTTCAAGGGTTATATCAAATAGATTTTGCTCACCTTTGTCATATCAACAAAACACCTGATAACTCGAATTACCCAGGGTCACAAGACAGTGTTAGTACTGACGTTCTACCGTATAATCTTTGTATTACCTATAACCATTGCAACTGAAAATGACCACATACAAATTAAGAAACATGGTGAGATCAGATGATTTATACAGTCCACTGTAAAACTCCATCGAATTTCCTTTACGAACCTGTTATCATGGACCGGAATTGACAACCTTAATTATACGTAGTCACCTGTGTGAGTTAAGCAATTCAAGTTGTCCATCATGACTGCAACTTCAGTTATAATATTTTCGGGTAAAACCTTACAGATGCACATACTCAAAGTAACCGCGTAAGAAAATCACTTATATATATCATGTTACAAAATAGAGGGACGGATGACAGTACAAGTTGTTTTAATCCGTTACCCACCAGTCAATCAACACTTCCTTCTATATAATCTAATAGTCACAGTCTCAGTTTTAGTTCTACCTGTCACACTTATTTGACGTACATCCTATTGGAATCAAACAAACAGTATCCTACAATAACAACGATAAGGATAACACTTTATATGAATACAGTGGGTGAAAAATGAATCAAGCTTCTAAGTAACTGTACTTTATAGTGAACACTGAAGAAATTGACTTTACAGACTGCAGTAAGACGGGCTGGTGATTTCTGTGTGATCATGAACAGCCTAGAAAAGTTGATTGCCTCGGCTGGCAACGGTACATAAAATACTAATACATGCTTTTCAAACGGTTAGAGCTGGTACGTGTGTGTGTGTGTGCATGTACTTACTTGTGTGTTCGCAGAATCGCGCGTGACATCAAAATCGGGCGATGTTTCGGGATACCAGGGCTAGCATAGTTTGCAACCGCTTCGTTACCACTGTGAACAATGTTGGTTGCTAATTTCGAAGTTAGTACAAAAAAACTTTCCTCTGTATCCTTGGATTACATTTAAGCGAACTTTTCGTTATACACAGTTCACATCTTACAAGATGCTCCACAGGCGCTCTGTGTATGTCAGTTGGAAAGTCACCCGCATATCATTTTGTATCTTGCAGCCAGATATTTTTGAGTCGCCAGTTTTAAATTAGACTAAACTTAATTTGCGCTCTTGATAGAATTCATCGATAACACTTCACCTCACCAGGTCATTTAGTTCAATCCCTGTTCTTGTGCCTGCGAGACAGACGTGTTGACGAGCGGTCTCACATTAGGCATGACCAGATAGTCATATGTGAGATTTAAAATATAATCGCTTAACTGTATTGACCGTATGTTTACATCTGTTCTTTTGACTCTGATCAGTAAGCCGGCGATCAAAAGTTATCAGCCCCATAAAAATCTGCGATTTCAGTGAACCATCTGTACAGTGTAGTCAGGGGTTTTGACTGTTACGACTTGTACTTGGCTCATTTTACATTCGAACTGGTCAACTCTAAAAGAAACACTGGAATATGGCTCCAGTTTCTAAGGTCCAAGTTTGATTCCTTATTCAAAACAGGATGTACACTACTGACATTCTCTGAAGAGTATGACTGTCAATCAGATTTAAGTCGGTTTTATAAAAAGGATATAGTAAATACAATATCAACTGCCGTTTCTCACCACAGTGGAATGTCTAGTTTACTTTCTGAAAAGTCATAAACACCTTGTTAACCTTCATTACATACCAACTGAAAGTGTGCGCATCGTTTTCCAAACTGATTAGAGGAAAACGAACCAACTCTGTTGGTTGGTTGTGCCTAGTTAGCTTGACTGGATGGTATCAGTGTAAGTCACGTGAATTGAATGGAATCAGCTCTTCGTTTACAGTTTGTGTAGTCAGCACACATTATTGTATCTATAAGATACCGCGTGCTTGTCACATGGCTCTTCAAAATAAGATGAATTCCAATCACACCATTTAATACTGTCTTACGGTAAACAACAAGTGTTAAAAGCTAGGTAACCGTTAAAACAGTTATAAAACATCAAATAGCAGGACGAGCATAGTTTAAGCGGGTTGCATCAGAAACAGGTATCACGTTGGTTCAGCACTAAATTATCATGATACCGTATTATACATCACCACTGTTTTGTCTAATTCACACAGAACGTTTGTACAATTGTTCCGTTTTATTGTGGCTCTTCTAATGTTTATATTGACTTATTGAGTAACTTGCGGAAAAACTTACAAACAAGAATTATTTTCTAATGCTTCATATTTTGACTTGGGGTCGTTTAAAAAGTAACACGGCAAACTTCTTGAACGACGAAAATTTGTTGATGTAAAGTTCAATACAACCCCCATCTAAATTAAATAGGCGAATCGCCTTCAGAGAGTGGTGCGAAACTGTGAAACTACGAATGTCTGCATCTACAAGCAATAGATTTTGTGCACCCGCTTTAGATGTCTCGACGGGGATTAATGGAAACGACAGCTAACTGGTCCTCGGTAAATGGTTATTTAGCGACCATTCGGCATTTGGTGTCGTCCCAGAGGAGTCGATTTTGAGCTGTCATCGAGCTCCAACTTATGAGTACACATGTGACCGTTTAGTGTAGAGGCCTGAAGCTACGTGATTGGGTAACATCCCATTGGTGGCATTTGGTAACACTGCGTGTTATGGAGTCTGTCTATGGGTCACTGGGAGAAACGATTAGGAGACTTGATTATTAAGTATGTAGACCGTCTTTAAAGAAACATTATGTGATAAGCATGAATAGTCAAGCAAAACTGTCCTTGAATAATCAGGCAAACTTGCTTTGGATAGGAAATTCTAGTGCATACCGGTCGGGCAAGAGGTGATATTTTCTCCACGCAAACTTCCCACTGACACCAACATCTCTCCAGAGTGATTGTCATGTGCAAATATGTGACCATGTTTGTTGAGTTGTTGTAGCACATCAATTCGCTGAACAGACCTGTAAATCACTCACACTTATGCTTCACGACAGGTAAAATACAAAACTATGGCTTTCCTTTTCACCATGTAATCTCGTTCCAAATCGTAGTTATCAATAACTGCCGAATTTTGCATGTAGCCATCTTTTCTCCATCTCATATAATTTCCTGTTGGCACCTAGTAGTTTGATAGAGAGCCAAAACATACGTAATGTTAATTTGTTGTCGTGGGGTAAACGACCGTGCACCGTACATTAGTGCGTCCAAACAGGGCTCACACGCAACCGTGCACCTGAGCTCGGCCCTGCTCATTAACGGCAACTGATGATTAGACTTTCGAGGAGCCCAAACAGTTAGTTTACTTGCTCTAATATAGCTTAGTTGACGGATGCTGGATGATTTACTGTGCAAAAATTGTGAAAAATATCTAGAAACGGTAGCCAAGATCAATCAATCTGGAATGAAATAGCGACCATAGAAGTCAGTTTTTCATAGAAAGATTCGCAGTCTCAGTGATTTCACTTATATGGGATCGATCATAAAAATCTAATTGCAGCATAACATCAGTTCCTTTATTCAATAGCGAATTGTTGCACGAAACAAAAGTTATCAGTCAGCATGGTAAAAATTGTTTTAGTGCGTGATCTGTGTCCTGAGCTGAACCAACCGTAAACAACACGTGAAAAACAAACATATATGTGTGTTAAACCAGCTACCGACATTTCAAACAGGGTGTTTCGTTCAACTCTGAAATTTACAAGCCGTATACAACACGCTACATGATAAACGAGGCCCACGGTCTGTGATTAATAGATGTATTTTAACAGATAACGTTATATTTCTTGAATTCGAGCAACTGTGTGTATGAAATGTGTGACAGAATGTCGTAGATTTATCAGATAATTACAAATGTTTCCGTCAGTTGCGCAGTAGATCAAACAGTTGGTATTATTTCTGGTTATGAAATATCAGCCTGCTTCAACTATGTTTATATATCAAAGACTGTTTTCAACCTTCTTTATAAAAACTCACAGATAAAGCCTCAAGTATTACGCATAGTATCCTGATTGTTAAAAGTATGTAGACCATTCTCAGGAAGTAATGAGTCATTGAAACTTAGATCGATCCGACTGACTACCTGTATAGAGCAAAGAGAGCTTGAGTTATCCAGCAACCGGACTATTACTCACAATTCTACTCAGTTAGTGTAGAATAACATATGATTCCATGCTTCGTTAGAAAAATAACAAAAGCGTTGACAGTCTTCTTATGAGGTCTATGAGACACGTACCATACTGATCGCTATTTTCGAGCTTGTCCGCAACACGATTGAAACATTCTATGCTAATCAAGACATAGTTGATAAGTATGTGCTAATTGGCCAGCTTGACAGTTGCCTAACAGTTGGAGAGCTTGGACTGCTCAACAGTCAAATCTAACGGGTTAATCTTGCCCAACGCTTGAGTTTAAGCTTTGCTTGATTACAAACACTCTAGAAAATAATGAGACTGTGGAACAGTGCTACCGTAGAAGCAATATCGTAGATAGGTCGCTTTACAATAACTTCCGATTGGGGAACCATTGAAGATTGTTACACCTGATAGGGAAATATTTTGTATTGTGTTCTTTTTTTACAACTGAATGAATGAGATGTTCAGCACAGACCTTGTCTGCTTATCACACTATTATACAAAAAATGATAAGATAGAAGTTATCACTCACATTTATATTGCACAAGGCCACATTCTTAATGGAAAACAAAAGCAAACTGCTGAACTGTTCTGACTGCTTAGTCGTTACTGCTAGATTGAACAAAGAAGTCCGAAACGATTTTTACACAATGTATCTGTCGATCGCATTCCACTGTATCTCATCAGGTATGAAGTGTAGTTTGCAGATTTATATGGCTAAGTCCAGTGGGCACTATGAAGCTACACAACAAAATCAGTGACCACAAACACACGTCAATGCACATCAGTTACAAGGGCAATCTGATACTCATGAACAAGTCTTTTTGTACGCAGAGGGGTTCCTTCAATCGGTTAATTGGTACCGCCTCTGTGAACCAGAAAAACTTTCGCTTTTCGTTGCGCAACATATCCCAAAGACCTTCCCTAGATTCAGTTGAAGTCGACATATCAGCAAGTGTCATGCGATCGATGACGCCGGTACCATGTGACTTGTCACATTCTGATTTGAGTCTGACATTGCAGTATCCACCAAACTGGAATGTGCTCGTTGATCGAATTACGTAATTATCGCTCCGTTCTACCTATATACGTTATGCCGCGTTCACATGAGAATTAATAAATGATGTTGTTCCGCTGTTCCGGCGATTCATGAGAATATCCGAAAACGCCAGTGTTTCAGCCTGCTTCTGTTCAGGGGTAAAGCTTATTTTGGACTTCACTTTGTTCATTGAGTCGAGCATACTTGTTTTCATCTCCTTAGTGACGGTAAGTGGCTGAAAATCGTCGACATAATGCCGGTAGGAATCAACCTGTCTAATGACGGTATCTGTGTTCTGTTCCAGATGGAAATGAAAATGTCGGCTAGTAGTGCAGTGGCCATAGCAACACCATCGAGTTTTGTATAGTCAGTCCCCTGGACGTAGAACTTTACATTTGCTGTGCATATTAGCAGAAGGAGTTCTAACTCAGACGGAGGCATTCCTAGGATCAACTGATGTGAATCAATATACTGACAGGTTATATCAACCATCTGCATCATAGGAACAATCGTACACAATTTAGCTATGTCCAAACTGGCCATATATTTACTTCTACTATCCAAACCACTGAATAACCCAATTAGCTCGAAACTATCTCTCACGGTCTTTCGAACATCTGATTACCTTACTGTGCCAACTTGTTTTGTGGTGAATTGGACATGGTTAATTTTGGCCTCAGATACACACCAACCTTACGGAGGTTGGACAGACCGTACAACTGTAGAGCATGTGATTCTGTTGGTGTCGTTGATTTTGCCGTTAACTGATTAGCAATGGTTACACTTCCTTGTTAACGCGTCGTTCAATTTCAGCAGCATTGTCTGCTGAGTTATCCTGACGGAATTTGGTTGTGTCATTTAATAGTGCATGATTTCGTGATATATAGCCAAACTTATACATGGCTAAAACTCCGAAACGTTCGTCTGGTGGTAGGATTGTCAGATGTACATTGATGTATATGTTTGTCTGGTTGCTGACGTTGTCGTTTTGGTTCATAGTGTCAACTGAACTTAGCTATATAAGCCCGCAAACTACAGTTCGTACTTGGTGAGATGCAGCGAAATATACTTGAAAGATATATTGTGTAAAAAACCGTTTCTGACTTCTCTGTTCAAATATGTTATGCGGAAAACTAGTTTTACTCATAGTTTATAAAATGACATTTTGAGATGACGATCCCACTCAATCTAACACACTAACGTCGTACAAAAATGTATCAGTTTCATAGCCTTATTCTGTTCTTGGTGTCTAGACCAACTTTCGACGTTTTCACGCATCAGCTCCGTACTAAAGTCACAAAACATAGTTTGTAGTAACATCTCGTAATAATGGACTTAGATCATTCTGCAATTCGACAGTAAGACATTGTCGCAATCAACCGCTTTGTCAATCAGATCGGCAGCGTTGTTCACAGTCTTTATCATAAGAGTCATATAAATGCTTTTCTACAGCAAATTCTCCTGATTCCGTTCAGAAAATTGAGGCCTATCAATGATTGACTGTAATACAATCAACCAAACGTTTGATGTTCGCCAGTCGAAGTTTTCTTTCCGTACATGTGACCTTTGCACACACTGTATTTTAATCAAAGTCTTCTGCAGCATTCAGTAACTTTGAAGTGCACGTGGACTTTTGAACAGTTTCAGTCAACTTTAGCCAGTTGGTGCACAAATGCTGATTAATATTCATCACCGGATTGTTCACTGAAATGACTTGGTGATTGTTTCAAAGAACAAAGCAAATCACCGATCAACTTTCGTTCTGAAAACAAATGGAGAGAAAATTGACTAAATTTTCTCTTGTACTTCAGTTCGTTTTCCATTAACTTTGTTGACTATGCTATTGAATAACCAGAAAAACTTCATACAGCTGCGATCAATTGTGGGTGATGTTCAATCTATATGAAAATCAAAATCCTCTACTACTCATCAGTAATTTATACAGATAGTTTTTTGGCAACTGTTAGTTGACAATCATGTCATCTTAAGACTGTAGTTTAATGGAAATAATAAAAATTTTGTTCCATTTTGGGACAGTTCTTCCTAAAGCATATTGTGGTTGATTTTAGACTGCATCTGCTTTCCAGATTTGTTTTGTTGAAACATTCTGTAGGGAACATGTGCATTCTAATGGGTTTCTTTATCATTGTAATTTGCTAGTTCCCGCTGCTTCCGTTACAAGTCTTTTAGCAGTGTGTTAGAAGAGATGCCTGTTTCCTTAGAGGGGAATATCTTAATTGGTTAACTTTTAATAGGTTCATTTTTGATGAATGTGTGGAATTAAGTAATCATTAGTCAATCAATTAGGAGTTGCAAATTGAAAATGTGATGCTTCTTGGGAACATTCATTACAGGAGATGAACAAAACATGTATTCAGTAATAGCCGTACGATCGATTTAGGAAATTTTATAATTAATTTCTGATAGTTTAGTTTAAAAACATGCCAGAGTCACTTATCATTCGAATGTTAAACTTCTGATATTATCGTGAATCTTCGGGTTAACGACGAAATTTTCATGTGCTTCACTTCCATACATATGTAGTCCAAATGTTGGACAGTTCCGTTGAACTTCGAGTATACAGACTGGATTAGAGTTTACTGTCTACAGGTGAATGCCAGTCGAAATTAGCGCATTCTCGTTCTACCTAAACTTTGGTATATGTCACAATGGAAAAGGTGTGAAACAGTTGATTATTGTATACAGAATATTAAAGTCGGGGACGATTTCACTTCGACTACTCTCTATGCAACTTCAGACTGGTTAACCCGATTGTTTACATTATACCTACAGTGAAGGCCAGAAAACAGGCAAAAAGTTGCCGGTGGGCAGCCCCGATTAGGCTTGTTGGAGCGGTTAAATGAGGCTAAACGTGACCAATTGGTCACTCAGATGTTCATTCGCATGCCTACTCAGAAGTGCTAATCGAAGGCTCATGAATTCAGTTGGAAGCAAACGGCTTGCTTTATTATCGATAATTTTAAAATATGCGGTGCACATTAGCTTTTATAAAACAAAAAACCTACATCAGCAGACCATTAGTGATTTGGTAATGCAGTTTACCTCTGGTTATTCCAACATCTTTGGGCTGCAGTTTTATATTATCTGGCTCACGTGCTATCTGCAACACGATGATCGCATGGTAGCAGAAAAGTGCTTGCATTCTGCAACAATCGGGGTTGTCATCTCTTCTGTCTCGTCTACCATCCTATCAGTTATAATCTCGGCTTCAGTGCCAAATGCAGGTTTCGCGTTTAAATAGATTTTAGAACTTGACAGCTTGACCCCTTAGTTCACTCCATCATCATGAATTGTTTCATTTTCAGTTATATTGAGAAACTTAACGGTGTTCTAGGTGAACATCCAGTCACACGTTACAGTGCTTGCAATATTCAAACACAATTCCTCAGCTTCCCACTAGGATTAAAATGTGTGCTCGCTGACTGGAAGAGGATTATATCAATCCGGGTAATGTTCACTTGATGCTAAACGAATTCCCGATTACTGGTAATTGATTGAGCGTTCATATCAGATAATTCGGTCGTGCCTAATGCGAGGTCAATTGCACATTGGTCGGCGCGGTTGCCTCATGAAAGCGTGGCCGGAGTTCTAGTCCCGGCAGTGACAAGGATATGTACTACTGACGAGCTTTTGTGAGAGCAAAACTCGAGCCTAGTGCTTCTTTTCGA
>JTDE01000322.1:88741-138139 GCA_014338405.1 Paragonimus skrjabini miyazakii
ATACAGACTAATCTGAATGCTCTTCAAAGTACGACCTGGTAAATGCAACAGGAACCGATGATGAAGTTCGCAACGAGTAGGGCACGACGGAGCCAGTGCATCGGCACATCTGATAAGAAGCCGATTCTTGCTGAGACCAATTGGATCCAGCGGTTTTCATGGACATGAGCTTCTCATGATTGCGTTCGACGGGATGTGCATGCCTTCTGTTTTGACTGAGACCAATTTTAGTGGAGAAGCTGCGGTCACAGTTGGCACAGTCAAAGATTGTGGCAGGCTGAGTGTCCACTTCCTGCTCTGGACAATTCCTGCGTCGATGCATACGAGTATGTGCCGACAAGCCAGCATTCGATTTGCAAATCTGGCCGCATTCTGAACGGGTGTACTCCGCTCACCAATCCTGTGTACTGGTAGTTGCCTGCGTGGAAGTGCCGGCGGTAATTTCATTGTCTTGATCAAATGTAAACAGAACGATTAACACCAGATAGAGTGGTTGGCCCTATCTGTAGTTACTGAACACTTAGCCAGTCAAGGTTTGCTCCGAGACCGCCCAGTCGGTGCCACGAGGAAGTGATTCAGTGCGCCGACGATGTCTTAAGTATGTGAGAATCCAATAACACTGAGACGATCCTTAAAATAGCAGCTAACAACCTCTAATAAGAGACCGTTCCAGTAGATGGCAATTCTTTAAGAGAAGAATTGCTGTCCGAGCAAGGTGCGGAGTCAAAGCTTGTGGAGCCTGTTATTGTTATTCCCTCGGTTGTTGTAAGCTACTGAAGTGAAGAACTACTGCACATGTCCGACGCTAAAGAAAACTTGTGCAATGAACAGGTCATCGCAGAGTCTTCGAAAACCAAGTGGATGAAAATCGAGAATTTTATACCAAACCCCGTAGAAGAAATACTGCAAGCCAATAACCATTTTGTTGGCTATTATTGGAACTCTTCCACAAAGCTTCACTCTAAGCTCAGTGGGTTACCTTATGGCAATAATTCAGAAGACAACAAACAGCGCAATACTTTAAATGTGGCCACAACTGACAAAAAAATGTAAGGTCAGCAGCGTCCTGTCTGTAGCGTGCGGAACGGAAAAGTAGAGATGTTCTACGTTAGCGTAACTAGGGTATACAACTGAGTTAAACGAACATGCCTCGTCAGGAAGTATGAAATTGTACAACGAAATACCAAAAAATTGAACTATTCTAAGAGGTTCCTACACTACCGCTAGACATGTTTAATGGCAAGTGTGTCCTCCTTCAAACTAGTGTATACGATTTGGTAAACATACTCGAGCAGTCGTCTAGTGCAGACCGCGTGAAGTGTTTGGAAAGAACGTCTGCCTATTCGGGGAGAGTCTTCTTCTGTCATCCCAAAAGTGTCAAATCTATTTTTGGTAGCTTTTAAAAAATTACGAGGTGACAACCAAATCCTTAGGTATTTTTCACGATCAACCTTCGAGATATCCATATCACTCCGTACACTACGTATCACGACTAATTTATCGGGGTCTCTTTCGAACAACGTACGTACACGGTTGATGCCGTTTAAAGAGAGACTCCATCCGCCTGATCAAGCATTCCAAATTTTCAAGTAGTAGAAATAGAGCAGAGCGATTTTAGAAATAAGGTTAAGAAGGTCACTGAGTTAGGTCAGAGACAATGGCGGACCAAGTACGAAGCCATGAAAGTTTGTAGCGGAGATCGGGAGGAGGAAAAGTTCCGATCCGGTTTTTGTTCTCAACGTTCTATAAACAACAAAGGATATGATCCAGCGAAAAGCCTCTTGAAAGCCATAAGTTTCTGAATTACGTACAAGAGGACCATGTAGAACACTGTCGAAGGCCTTGACAAAATCAAACATGATGACGTGACATTGTCTTTGGCGTCTGTTAAGCTATCCATCAAGATTTGCATATTGGTTACGCATGACCGGTCGGACTCTGAGTAGGAGAGACAATGCTATCTGAGAAGTGCCCAAGGGTGGCGCGTTTTAATCGAAGCATAATTATCTTGCATAAGACGCTGGCGAGGCTAATCGGGTGATAATTAGCAGGAGAATGTCGACCAGTTGCCTCAAATATGGATGTGACAATGGACCCTTCTCGTGCCTCCGTAAAAGTGCCAGTTCGAAGTGTCTGCTTAATCAGATTATGGATGGGCACTGTCAAACTGAGTGCCGCTTCTTTGATGATCCTAGGATGAATCGCATCTGGTCTCACTGCGTTTTAAGGATTAATCTTAAACAAGAGATCTTGAACATCGAGCACAGAGAAGCCACCTGTCAACCCGCCCTCGCTGTCCGAACTATTGGAGAGTGGTTTGCAGTTTTGCACTCCCGAATATTTGAGTGGCACTCCAGGTTGGAAGACAACATGGTATAAATTGCCTTCAGTCCACCCGAAAAAAATGAGGTTCGTGCGAACTAGGCATGAGCCGCCTTGGATGCGACCCAAACGGACCCAAGATATTGTAGATATTGGGACCATGGTAGTTTTCGACGGAAGCTTTTGGAGGCGGCAATACTGCAGACGCCTAAGAAGAGTGGTGGTCTGTACTGTCGTTATGGACCACTCTATCGGATCCACGAAGCTCCGCAGGTGGTTGGTTGTCCGAATGGATAGAGGCAGGTGCCTTTGTTATGCATGTGAGCTCTTAGAAACACTAGCCTTCGCTAAATAGTGGGGCTTAGGACTTCTGCCTTGGCTCGAACTTTGGGGCCAACATCGGTTCACGACCTCCATCTAGCAAGCTGAAAGTGCCTCTGTCGCTGTCGCACAGAGCCATCTGGTGAGACTCTATCCAAACTAACATGAGCTGCTTCCGTTTTATTTAGCACATCCCGGTGCTCATCTTCGCAAGTAGCGTCAAAAGAAGTCCAACTGACCCCTCGAAAGGTTGAGAGCAAAGTCTGCTATCTGAAGCCAAGCTTGTGATATTTAGCACTGCTCTGGGTTTCTCACCTGGGGAAGACGTGTTGGGAAACTGTTTCCATAGAACAAACCTCCCATCACGGAGTACCCTGTTTCTCAATTTTGTGATGGTTTTCTTATTTTTGTAGATGAGCGAAACCACTGCCCTTCGAGCAATCGCCACACCCAGAAGAACGAGTGCTGCATATTCATTCAAACAACCAAACTCTGACGTAAGGTCGGATGAAGTTTTTTGTGTTTCAACCAGAACTCTCTGTCGAGGCCATGTACAGTGCCCTTGCACTCTGGGGTGCCTCGCATCTACACACAAACACGCTTCACCTTCGCTCACTAGTAACTGACTAAACCGGGTATAACTGTGATTGGATAGACGGAGGGTTTCCCAAAAATTACACCTTCGTGGTTCCGGCGAAACATATCGGACCCCATTGACCTTATTGGAATATTTCATGCATATTCTTTAGAAGAGAGTCAAACGAAATCCCAAATACGAATTGAAGAGTCTGAGGCTGTCTCAATGCGCGACAAAACAACCACTCACGTGACTAGGTGACTTTAAGCAAAGCATGTTGAGGGGAAAACGATTTCACAAAATACGGAATAAAAGTTCCCTAAACGATGCTCTGTAAGTAGTTCATTTTGTTCACGTACGTGCCGCGCGAACTGTGGCTGTTGTAAAAAAGGATACCTCACGGGTGGTTTACTAATGTTCGTTTCACACAGTTGTGTCTTCAAGAAAAACTGAGTGTCCTTTTGTCTACCACAAAGCGTCACCTTCATTTGTCTTCCAAGTAGCCACCACCAGATTTTTCAGCCAGTCAGAATTATCTCTACTGCCATGGGCCACCTGCCCATCAGTTGACAATGCGGCGGTTCTAGCAGTTAACTGGGGCCGTATATGATATAAAGGAAGCGATTCAGGTGAAAAGTCATAGCATCACTTAAGAATATGTTGCGCGTGACAATGTGGGAGAGGCCTGGACAGCCTCTGGTGTAGTCAGTATATGCGGATGTGTATGGACGGCCAACAGTATGACTAGATGGCGGATGAATATAGACATGACAACAACAGAAAGTGGCATCGTGTTGGTCGTCGCTGATGGCCTGGTGGCACGGCAGGTAAGGTCGCGGGGCCAATTGTGACAGGTTGAGGGGTCCAGTCACTCAGCAGACGTCCTGCCATCGCACCGCCATTTTCACTTGTACTTATCCCAACATTATCCCTGTTCATCCCTGTCAGAATCAACAACTCTAGAGGCAGCCCAAAATTAATATAGTAATGTGGAAGGGTTAAAATGCATCGGCGAACGATAGAACAACAATAAACAGTTCACTTTAGTTGACAATACTCCAGTCTGATAATTAATCTCGTTTCCTCCAGCAGACATAATTACCGGACACTTTGTCTTCAGCTAGTGTTGTCCGCCACTCCGTACTTTCCAGAAACTGGCCGTTCAGATATTCTTGTGGTTCTTTGTCCTCTTGGCGCGGATTTGTTACTCATCAGCACCAGGTCTCCAGCAGCAAAATCCTAAGCCTGCGTTGTTCTCTTCTGTCATTTCTGCAAATCAATGAGGTATTTTTTGACCAAATGCGGCCGAAATCGTCAACGAAACGGTGTATTTGTGTTTTCCTTCGTGCAAAGTTAGGAAAAGTCGTAATGAGCACATTGCTTGATGAGTTAGGCAGTGCATCCAATCGGTAGATCGCAAGTATCTAAGAAATCTTTGGGATAAGCGCAGTTTTTAAGTTACCGGGGTTAGTGTAATTTTGTGGCGTGTTGCAGTTCGAAAAATCGTGAAAATCTGTTGCCGAGACTTTTTGTTTTAATATTCCAAAAGCGTATGCATGAGATGCGCGCAAGTTTAATGGCACAACACAGAATGAAAAATTATCGAAATCTTGTAATTATGTTAAATCACCAAGTGAATGTTCCGATACATAATGATTAGATGCTATGGAAGTGGAAAAATATCCTTTTCCTAAAATGTGAATTCAATTAGACAAGGAAACTTGATTTTCCTCCCGATGATGGAACCGTTCCTGGGTTATGTTATTTCAGCTTTTAATAAAGCTGTAAACGTAAGATACTGTTATATTTATTGCTAAACGTCCGCCAGAACTAAGCAAATCAGTGATATTTTCTTAGTTATATTTGGCATGAATGGCTATTCGCTGCTATCGAATGTTTAAACCATTCACAGTAAAGCTAATTTGAAAGTCAAGGTGAATTTACTTTTAACGCTTATGGAGTGTATACCGAAGACCCCATATATGAAACATTTACTTATAACTGCTCCATCCATTTTTACCACCTTACGAGTCAAGCCAAACAGTACTCCATGCTTAAACACTTAACTGCTCCATCCAGGCTATAAAGCTGCAATATTATCCATTTCCTAAAAATAAAACATTGCCGTAAGTAGCTGATATGGTAAACATTTTCCACATTGTTCTATATATTTATGTACACATCATTTCTGCATCCATCATTTCTACATCCACTACCGAACGTAAACGACTAAACCAACATCAGCCACACAGGATTTTGGAAATAGCATACGCTAAGGTTGTTTACAATTATTGGCCGGTTTAAACGAACATACACAAGTCAGTAACATGCATTCACATGATTTCAATTTCTACACCAGATACGGGTGTGAGAAAATAGAATATGTGATAAAAAAAATTCCGTGATAACCGAAGAACTCATGGCCCGTGACAAGCATTCACAGAGTTAGTCTTCAACATCAGTGGATAATTCCGAGCCGGCGGGGAAGTCATGTGGGTCATGAGTTGACTTGGACGTTGTTGTTCAGTATCTTCCTCACTGCTGCAAACAAAGTGCTTAGTAATTCGTCGTTTACCATCTAGACACCAGCTAACGACAAAAGATTACGACGGATTGAACGTATGACATATTCCTGACTTCCTCCTCTGAGGCTTGTCTTTGATCACAAGAACATCCAGTCGCAGCCATGTTCCATTAGTGTGCGGGTAATATATTTTTGATATCATCGTTTGGAGCATTCTGTAATTTCTCGTTTAGCTTGTCAAAACCTGGTTTCATTGCTACTGTTGATACGCACGAGACACCAACGACTCGGTACAAACCTGAAATATGCGC
The DNA here is from genome assembly GCA_014338405.1 of Paragonimus skrjabini miyazakii. Classification (NCBI taxonomy): domain Eukaryota; kingdom Metazoa; phylum Platyhelminthes; class Trematoda; order Plagiorchiida; family Troglotrematidae; genus Paragonimus; species Paragonimus skrjabini miyazakii. The sequence goes on from JTDE01000322.1 coordinate 94,797, forward strand.
ACCAGAAGGAGTCCGTTCCGATAGCATGTACAAATTCGATATACATGCCTCTCACCGACAAGCGAGTAAAGGTGCATGCACTTCTTTTCCCCATACCACGGCAGCGTTTGACCAGTAGTCCGTCCTGATAGTTGGAGATAGTGGATGATGGGGAAGATTTTCTGACAGTAGAGCGAGAATGCCGGTGTCCATAGTGCGGTTAAGTACTCAGTATATCTCGTACAGCAGCTTGCTTTTCAAGAATCCACCAACTAGTTAAAAGTTCTGACGAAACTTGGAAGGTACCTGTGTGTTCACTAGTCCTATGGCAATGTAGCATCATCAAGCCTGCAGAAAAATGCCCACCGCATAGTATGACGGATTGTTTAGTTTGCAAACATTGATTGGGTTAGCGGCTTTACCGGGCTAGGATCATACTTGGATGGATGGACAGGATGGACAGTTTGCTGTTAACTGCTTCATTTAAAACTGCACGTTTAGGCGCGAAAACATTTTGTTGAACAACTATTGCCTCATGTGATTCAACGCAGAAACGATCGTCCGGAATAACATGACGATGGTGTTTGACATGAGGAGGAATCATAACCACAAAATCGATGCAATCATGACATCCACCGCGGTAGACTACTCCAGTAACAGGTCGATAAGTGTCAACTGAACCATCCGGCACTTCCCGTGATGATATACACCCACGTCTGTTATAACCTTATTAAGGCGGATATTTTTGTTGTAAATGAAGCTCTTAATGTATATCTGAGTAAAGCTATGTTTGCCTAAGAGCTGACAGTGTGTCAACACATCAAGCGGCTTTACAAAGAAGGCTGTCTAATACCTTAGTTCTTCGCCAGCAGACAGATTAATGCGCTCTTGAAGAGAGTTCCCGAGCCGTCATTTAGCCCACAAATTTTATAAATTTATAACCAGTATATTAGGAAGCGCCTACTGTAGAGTCGGTGGCTGACAGACCGGGCATGCTGCCGCAGTACGTAAATACTGGTACACCAGCCCAATTGCGATGCAAAACTTTTCAGTTTACTCATGGTTCGTAGTATAAGCCCACGAGTTCATGTTTGAAACGTGGCGGTTGAAAGCTGAACTAGTCTTACTGCATGTGGTGGTCATTGACACGGTGAAAATTATCTTCCTTACGTGTTACTGGCCTAGACATGGTTCTCTATGAATTGGTCGCGCCCGTATTTTTCACAGAAGTTTGGCCAGTTGGCAAACTTTCATTTATATGCAATCTGTTGATTTGTGTTCAATGGATAATGTATATTACGAGTTGTTGCTGCTAAGAGCTGACTTGGGATTTTTCAACGAACTCTATGTTGACGTTATTAGTGAGTAGAGGTAACACCAAAATATTCCACTGCGTAACCCACAAGTCACTCATAGCCTATTTTAATTTCTACATTCCCATCGGCATTTCAGTCAGCCTCTTGCCTATCAGCAGTATTCCGTTATTATATTAGGGAGACTATCAGTATGAATCCTCTTCAGGCCCGGACAATTCTGGTCCCCTAAGGGTGGCATGTGGCTAATAAAGTGGTGCAATGTCAAAGATATACAACATTTTTCAGGCACGCGTTCCGTCTACATACGAATGACGTTTTCTGTTATAGTGCCCTTAGTAAGCCATCCAAAATTCAACTTCCTATTCATTTTCCCAGCCCATTGAGCGTATTACCTCATCACTAGGGCTAGGACATCAACATAGCAACGAAAATTGCAAACAAACATTGCATTATCAACTTTTCCCATGTGGCCGCCTGGAACTGAGAGTAGACCATCCACTGATAAGTTTCCGTTTGTCAGTTTGGTTTGTGGAATCCACTCCTTCCCATCTAAGTGGTACATAGCTGTATAAATGCGGTACCACCGTGATGACGTGAAGAATGACACTGATATTATGGACACAGTGGTGATCAAACAAGATTCAGTGACCACGATTCAACGGAGGAAGTACGCATGGATGGACTAAAGTAGCCATGTAAACCCTTAACCAGCAACAAAATAAGGTAGCCAGATTTGTTATTCCCATCATAAGGTTATAAATATTTCAGCGTCATCTCCCCAACACACTTGCAAGTGCATCCTCAGTTTTTTTCAGGAAGGCAATTTTCGTTAACATTCCAAGTTGGATGTATAAGCATAACAGTTAACACGGAATAATCCTTCATGGTTTGGCGACAGCTCAACAATATCTCATCTCAAATTCTAGTTTTCAAACGCTCACTTTCAATAGAATTGGTAAATAAGACTGCGAGAGAACACGAGTGGTAACGTGCTCTTAGACATGAGTACGATCTTCACAAATATCATCGGTGAGCAGAATAGACTGAATTACATGGCCGCTGACCGTACACTCTTCCGTAAAGTATTTTTGTTGTAGGTAACAACCTTAACACCGCACCTTACCCTTGGGGCACAAATAATCGTTGTAGAGCAAATGGAATGTATAAGCAACCCTCAGAGTGTTTTAAATGACACCAATGCTGAGTTCGGTCAAGCAGACCGAAGTAAGGACTGAAGACGGAGTAAACCAAATGGGCAAGTAGCATGGGCGCCATATGCTAAATATCAATTGGATGGCATAGGCCAGGCTAACTTTCTTACTGACCTTGTTGGAAACTGCAGCTTCAATAATTTAAGATATTTCTCACAGATTCACCATCACCAACTTTCGTTGACCTCGATGTCGCCGTGTAAAAGCAAAAAGTATTCATTTCGCCGATTTTATAATGAATGAATGAATCTTTGCACTTCTCAAGGTTTTGAAGTTAGCGTGATTGTTATGTAACCTCCCAAAATCATAAAAAGACGGATTTGTTTAAACGCTTGCGATATAAACTAACTACAACACGTATGGAACAGTTAAAATATAGCGTGAATCTGAGAGAACCGGAATAGTCGATTACTAATAGTTTAGTTACTTTCACTCGACCAATTTGTAACAACCGCCCGGCGGTATATTGTCTTCCACAAAAATACTTTCCCGTTGGATGTCGCAAATGGTGGTCTCCGTTCACAAATGAAAGGGAGGCTCTATTTTCCACTTAACGATGTCTAGCGTCATAGTCTGGGGGTAGATGTCCGGGATAAAGGTTGCCTCTGACTATCGCGCGAAATAGCGGACTGCCATTGGTATGTTTGTCATACAACTAAAAGATGGGACAGGATTTACGATATAGTTACGCGCATGTGCAGTGTCCAGGTTCCGAGAGATCTGGACCGATAAATGCCGGTGGACGGTAAGCATTTGTTTGTTAGCATGCAACGTATGACCGAACTTTAGTCCCAATGTCTCTTTGTATCAGTGGTCAAATGCAACCATATAGTAATCGGACTTAGGGGTCTCGCATATCTTCAGAGATCGTATTCAAAGTAAAACCTCCCACGCAAGTGATAAAACGAAGACTTCGCACTGATGCCAGTAAGCAGTTCTTGTTCACGAGACAAAACGCCGAGTTGACGGGCGCAAAACAGCATTAAAGAAATCAGTCTGTCATTGACTGAACCAATTAGCAAATGCAAAGTCACAAACTGTAGGTTAATTGGTGCAATACAACACAAACGAATTAGCGAATGACAAAAAGTGAAACATTAAGACTATTCGTCAAATTCTGATGTAATATCTTTAACGCGACGTTTGGATTGGTCCCTGTTGGATTGTCCGTTGTGTTGGGGTTTGGGCAGGTGGCGAATCGAGCGGATTTTCACAAAAACCTATTACAGGTACACGATTTTTTACAAAGACGTTGAGCAACGCCTAGCGATAAATCGGCGACCCCAAATAATCAGAAAAAATTGGATCACATAGCCACGGTACCGTTGAACAACATATCAAAGTGAATAATTGAACAACCTCAACAGTTTAGACTGACAATTCCTTTCCGGGAAATGAATTGCATTTCGGCGTCAAACTGGCTGAAGATGGATTTTAATAACATATGGTGCTCATACCCAACAGAGTCCTCCCGAACAGTCAACAGGTTCGACAGCACGTGGAACGAGCCAAGCTCCAAAGGGGTGATGCACGCACCTCTCAAGCAAATCACATTAGCTGGCAACTGGCCATCCACACGACTGTCAATTTGACGTGATAAAGCAGGGACATTCAAGTCATGGTCCAATTACCGGTCGGAACCAGGGGAGGCAGAGTATGCGACGGTAAACACTAGGGAGGAATAGGGTTAGGTCGGACGTTCCCAAGATGGAACCTCAAATTTCGATACAGCATGTGAGTCTCATCATGGAATGGCCACCCATACTGTTCCTGTTACATTAATTGTGGACCACGCAGACACAACTGGACATCGCTTTGGGTATAATGAACTCCAAGTTCAGTTCCTGAGACCGTGGTATATATATGTTCGCAAGCTGCGAAAACAGCTTTTGTTGAAACATACATGAATCGGTCTCCTCGCGGGGCTGTACGACTAGAGCTACTAGGACAATGACATCCAGTTTAAAAAGCGTTGGCAATCGCGACAGAGAGGCATTTGTAACGTTGTTGCCGCCAGTTACGTGTCAAACGCCAGTACAGAAATTTCACATGTGGTCTAATTGATGTACTCCTTATAACGAGCAATTTTCGGAGTCAGTGTGTTAGCGTATAACGCTTTTAGTGACGGATGAACAACAGAAACTGGCGATCTTCTCGAAGCTGGCTGATTGGTGGCCTACGAACTCACAGTTCAACCTTCCGTATTTGGTTGCCATAGATAGTACGAGTTTGGAAGTGAGCGAATTTGGTTTCCTGCGTTTTTCACGCAACAGGTGAAGTGAGGCAACCACGGTTTTATGGGACGTGTCTACTTCTCAGCTGAGGGCGGCATTTGCTTCGAAGTGATGCGACGGTACATCACCAGCCAATGCGTTTTTATTTCGTCCGAATGAGCCAGTAAGCAGACCTTTGACTGGGTTAGTCACGGATAGCTTCGGTTTGATTTTACAACAGCTTTGCACTAGGCGAGATAACTAACCATTGGTAGTCCACTGTTTCGGTGAAACAACGGACTATGGCAAGCCTTGTGTGCGCAGAAACTCACCAATAGCCTGTACATTACCGATGAGAGTAGAGTGCCGTTCTAACTTACTTGACATCTCAGAAACTCCGCAGCAAGCTAGCTAAAAATGTACTTGTCTACAATCGTTTGTGACGCTGACGGCTGCAAACCTTGTTAATAGCCGCCACCCGTTGATATGGAGCTGTGCTTCGGAGACGCTGGCATCTAACAACCGGCTGTCATAAGGACAAACGGAATTGCCGGTTAATTTCTGGAACGTCTCCATTCAAACAGCATGCGCAGAAATTTCGGCAATGACTAGTCTTCCCAGTGATTCCGATGGCCAAGGCCATGTGGTGGTAGGCAACACCAGGGTGGCTTTCAAGAATTCCCCAGTAACTCCTAGGCTGACCGTACGGCCTTTAATATGCAGTATGAGGTATCTATCAGTTAACTCGGCCCTATAGAGAATGTAGTATTCTTCACATGAGCCAAAATCTTCCGCTTTTATGTGTAGGTTCTGGAGATATGGAACCCAACTGCTCCGCGATGAAAGGGTGACGTCAAGCACTGGCACTTGCTGGAACTAAACTGACACAGTCCTAGGCTTATTCAAAACTACACGACGAACTTCCTCAAGCGGTGGAAAACCAGTGGTGAAAGTACGGCGCTACGTTTCAGTTATGATGTGCAGAACCAAAATGAGCTAACGGAATGGACTAGGAAACTGGTGACAAATGAGACCCAGTTGTCCGCAACTGCATTTTAACATATGAGACTAATTAGAGCCATATTGGTTCAGGTCCCGATTGCGGAGAAGTCCGTTGTACGGTCGGATAATCCACAGTATCGCCATTTCACCAGAAAATTAAAGGCAACCCGGGAATCCGTACTGGTGATCATTCTCAACGGGTTTGCTGTAAAGGTAGGTCACCGACATGTGTTACCAGAGCCGACGTCTACTGTACAAGAACGTTGGTTACAACCGGGATCATGTCTACGTTTTACTGCTGGCTGGTTGCGCTTTCCTGTTTCGATCACCAGATGGCGGCGGCAGAAGGCCACATTCTGCGCGGGGATAGTGAGATAGTGAACCCCGAGTTCGCGATATATAATAAAATTCCTGTGATTGAGGAAATAAAAGCTTCAGTAGCCGAAAGGTACTGGCCGGCCAGTAATCCGCTTCATATCTAAAATGGAACATATATGTAATATAACTGCGTGTATCTATTACACCGCTCGAGAATGTTGGTATTTTGGGTTTACATTCGCTGGAGACGCTGGTGTACTGCAAGAAGCAGAAAGACACGACTGTCGGGTGGAAGAGCTGCTGCGTAGCGAGCAGCCTCGTATGTGAGTAGTTTGTGTAATGAACAGGTATGCAGTCCAAACGTCTTCTGCGAGGACAACAATTGGTACCGTGAGGAACGCAAGTATAAAGATACCCTGGCCGCTGCTGTTCGAGGATGGAGACGTCCGGACGTTCCTGGAGAATTTCGAAGACATGGCTGAAGTGGTCGGATTCAACACCGACCGTGGGAAGCTGGCTGCCTTGCGGACGCTGATGAAGGGGAGGGCGGAGGCGGTGCTGGACGCAGCGCGAAGATGTCATGGGCCGCTGCGAAGGAGGCGCTGGTGGCTGCGTTTGATAGCGCGGCCGACCGCCTTGAGGCGATGTGGCGGTTTAAGGCGGTCAGGCTTGGACAAGGAGCGAATCCATCCGTGTTTGCCGCCACCGTGCAAGGTTTGCTGGACAGGGCTCTGCCAGGATTGGATCAAGAACCATGACAGCAGTTGTTAACGGAGCAGTTCATTTGAGGTCTCCCGATGGCCGTTCTCTACCAAGTCCGTATTGCCCATGTCGCCCGGCCGATGAACCTTGATGTGCTCGCAAAGGCGATGCGGGAATTAGCAGTAATGTCCTTGGCCTCAGTGGATGCAAACGGCAATACGGACAAGAAGACGCTGGAAAAAATGCAGAAGACAATGGAGCAGCTCGCGGCAGATGTAGCCGCTTTGAGAACAACAACACGAAAGAACGATCAGCCAGGAGGCTGCTTCACCTGTGGGGCAAAAGACACTGGAATAGGGATTGCCCTATCCGGCGATTTAAGAGGTCTAAAAATAAAGTCCTTCATGATTGTTTTTGTTGGGTGGGTCAACTAGTAATGGCAGCGACTGAGAATGGGGCCGTACATACAAGGGTTGAAGTTGACAGAGAGATAGAACAGTCAAAACAGAGAGAAGACATATATCGCGAGATGTTAACATTTCGATTTACTCTCATCAGTCGCCAACGTAAAACCAGCAATTTTTATACAAACTGCGTATAGCAACAACAATTGAACGAACCAACCACATAGTTCTGACCTTTCACGTTCTAATAGTTCAATCAATTCCACGGCAGTGAGATTGATTGCGTCAGCGCATTCTGCGCACACAAAACTGGCCGATGTTGTTTGATGAGCATTGCCTCGCTAATCGCTAACAGTTTCGGGTTGCGATTATGTAGAACAGTGTTTGGTCGATACAGTGGCGGCTATTTCGTTGATTGCTCGTGCAGAAAAGCAAAATGTAGAACCGACACGCATGATTATCAGGACGGTTGGAGGTCACAGTCTACTGGTTGACGGTGTGAAAGAATGTTGGGTGCGTATCGGCAGATATATCGTGAAGCACCGTTTCATTGTGTCCCCAGAAACCAGGCAAACGATCCTTGGAGCCGATTTCCTTGCTGCAACGGATGCCGTGATTGACTTGAAGCTCAAAAGGTTGTCAACTAGGTATGGCTCTTTGACACTTACAGGACAGCGACAGGATAGCTTCAACAAAGTACGCACAGCTAAAACTCCCATTTGCACTGCCTCCTTGCTCCAGTCCACGATCGAGAAATATGCGGAAGTATTTAAGGACGACGATGATCCGTACGGATTCTGCAAGTGGATTGCAAGTGAAATACCAACAACCGGGATGTTTCAACCTTACGGATCCCGCAGGATACCGGTTCATCTTGAAGAAGAATTAAAAATGCAAGTACAGAACATGCTGAATGTTATCGAAGAAGCCAACAGTCCATACAACTCAACCGTTCTCCAGGTGAAGAATTCCAGCGGGAAATACCGCTGTTGTGTAGATTTTAGACGACTAAATGAGGTGAAACAGAACACAGTTGCACCAATACAGTCCGGCGCTAATATTTTTGACAAGCTGCAACAGACGAATTTGTTCACAGTATTGGACTTACGCTCCGGATAGTGGTAGATACCAACCAAACCCACGGATCGTGAGAAAACCGCATTCACAGTAGGCGAAAATCAGTATCAATTCAAACGCATGTCGTTTGGCCTATTCGGGGCACCATTCACATTTCGACGCTCGACGGTTCAGCTGTTAAAACGACTGGATAATTTGGTGGCATATGGGGATGATGTTGTTATATACAGTAACACGGAATCGAATGCTGCCTTAAACCGAAGTAAGGACACAGTACTCCGGATTAATACCGATAAGTGACAACTCGGACGGTCATCGCTAGTGTTATCGGGGCACAAGGACGGTCGAGGTAAAATCAGGCCTCTGTCGGAGTTAGAAAGGTCGTGGCCCCGAAGACTAAACGATCACTGAGACAATTACTGAATCGAACAGGGTGCCACAATCGGTTCACAAAAAATATCCATTCTATTACATTTCCATTGTACGAACTTTTTCGAAAAGGCAAGAAATTTGAATTGACCGACGATGCCCAGAGTGCGTTCACGCGAGTGCAACAAGCGATGAACGTGCAACAACTGACGCTGAAATTCCCGAATACAAAAAAACGTTCACTTTAGCAGCAGATGCCAGTGATCTTGGCGTTGGGGCCGTACCTCAGCAAAGGGAAGGAGTAATCGTTTATGCCAGCCGAGTTCTGACCCTAACGGAGCAGACGTATTTGACCATTGAAAAGAACTGTTTGGCAATCGTTTAGGCACTGGACAAGTGGAGGCCGTACTTGGTGCGTCAACAATTCCACGTGGAGACGGATCATAAGCCTCTAGAATGGATCAAGACTGCGAAGGACCAGAGAGGAAAGTTAGCCCGATGGAAACTGCGTGTATAGGAAAATGATTTCACAACCAATCCTGTGCCTCGTCTGAGCAATTGATTCTCAGGTGACACCAGTGCAATGGATTAGTCAGGGAAGTGAAAGATCCAGTGCTGTCACAACCCTACATACTTTGATCGGTGCCCTCATGCTTAGGATTCCACAACCTCAGGTTAGTGCACTTTGGTAATCGAGGTGAGAAGACGGATGAATTTGTGTCTGAACTTTACTCGCCGATTTACTCATTGAACGAATCAGCAAACTTTAGCGAATACGACTTAGGAATCCAGGGCGGCAAGTGAGATTCAATTATTGATGAACCGCACGCTAGTCGTCGAGACGGACGAATGTTCAAGCGCACTTCCGTTGACACTGAGAGGTAAACCTAGAGTTGAAATGAATGGACGCTACTTTTAGTTGTGAAGACCAGAAGATATCTATTTTAGGCAGTGTAACTCATGACATTAAGGGTGACAGTATTGTTATGCATCATACCTGGGCTCAATCGGTGATTCACATGCCACTGACTGACACAATCTGTAGAGTTCCGCCATTCTCCCTCGCTAGCACATCTGACATAACGCATGGCAAACACCAGTACCGAATTCCACTGTTTTTAATTATTAATTCAATCACTTCTTGTGTTTTGATCACAACTGTGTACGACCGTATTGTTATCCTAAGCCAAACCATCGTTACATCTCTTGTGCGGAATAACCAGATACATCTGGAATGCCCCGTTTCCTTTATGTGTCTGTCTAATCGAAATTCTCGGCACTTCTGGCATCAGCAAGCCAATTATTCCGTGTTTCTTGAAGCTATAACGATTTCAATCCAGCGACGCCATTCTACACACCAAAAATTCACGTGACTAGGTCGTCCAGGTTTTAACAACTAATTCCTGTTTGGTGGCAATCAAGTTACTGCATAATACTCACTCACAAATCCAGCCCCAGGTTCATCACCCGGCGACCATCATTGAGCAGTTACCAAGACACTTATTGATGAGATTCTGACCCCGCTGGCCGAATGGCGTCTGGCTGATTGTCACCATTTTGTCATACAGAAGGGGCCACCGGTATCCGACCAAGTCATCTGATACCATTGATTCTGCTAATCTATGCGACTGTCTGGTGTCCATGAGAGGACAAGCACGCACCTTAATTTATGGAAGTAAGTGCTGCGAGTAGCCTTCGGTTCCATGACGGATTGATCGTTAAAAAAATACTTTTGGCAAGGTCCGCCCCTTACCTGTCGAGATTATCAGAGGGCAATCATTCAGGGTTCTGCGTTGAGCCACTCAGGGTGGTGGTTTGCTGTTGTCACGTGTACACGCAAACCCACCGAGCACTCAGCAATAACAACAAGTTTCGACATTCCAAGCAGCTTTTCTTCGTCCTCGCTTTCGCAACGCATCATGGCAACCTCTTTTGTTGTCGGAAAATGATATCACCAATTCTTCGTAAAACTAGCTTTACTGGTCAAGGTACAGGCCTAAATATACTCCCACGATATTGATAACTCCTAGTCTGTTCCCACCTTGAAACTTTCGCCCTTCGGCATAATCGTCGGCGTAGCAATTGCAGGAAGTTCATCTACGCATTGGGCTGTTACAAAGATTCGAGCAGCTTTAAGTGTCGGCGATCCTGGACTTCCACGTCCCCTAAGTAACTGCCCAACGCTACATTGCACGTGTGAAGACAGCTTAACCCTTCACTATTGAAGCTGCACTCAAACATGTAGTACACGCTTTGACGATCTTGACAAAAACAGTTATCCAGTATCGAGTTCCATTGAATGGACCACATGGCAGCTCGTACGCACAAGCACTTTGCTGCTTACATTCTAACATTGTTGCCAAGTGTGACATGCAAGTTAGACGACAAATTCAAATTATCAGTCTTTAAACCGCTCGTGACGACTGGTGCCATGAGATGATAAACATCCCAATAGTTACTTCGCACAATCACTTCACGGTCTTACATCAGTTCAGTTCGGTTCAGTTCATAGGACTTGACGGCTAGCAGCCCGATAGTCCAGTTTCTTGCGCTGGTAGGTAACAACTTCCCTCGCCTCGATTGTGAGGATCCCGCATCAGGCTTCGACTGATTGTCAGTAAGCATGGTCATACTAGTAAGTCCTGTAAGAAATATGAAAACTGGGGTGGGAGAGGTGAAAACATGGCGACGCTTCCAAATTTTCGTTCTACCAGTAGGATGATACATTAGGATGCAGGAGTCACATACACTTTTGAACGAACTTCTGGTTACTGTAGCATTAGATAAAATAGCCGTGACCATTGGTGACATATCGGAAACCAATTAAATGTAACTGCAAGTGCAATTTGAATTTGTTAAGTTTCCGAAAACTGCGATCTGTAGTGAAACTACGAAATGAATCGAGAAGGTTACAAAACAATTTACCGTAGCTGTCTACGATGAATTCCATCACACTCGGTTCGGTCTATGTTTGAAGAACGTTCCTCTAGAACAACAAAGAAATTTCAGCAAATTCCGTTTCACCGGCGTACAACAATAGACGGTTGCCACAGTTAAATCCTGGAAACAACAACCACGTGCAAGCAGAGGCTGAGGCGCGCGCGAAATGTGTATTAATTTAAACAACAGATAAGTGGTTTATATGTACAACTAACATAACAGGTATGAATAATAGTATACAACAAGAGAGCAAAAGGGTAACAGATTCTGCAGATCGTTGGTCCATGAACGGTGCAACGCAAATTTAGGTAGACACGGTTTCAAAGACCTGTCTGAAGCTGAATCAGGTAATATGTACAAACATATCGAATTACAGTAAGCTATTCAACATCTTGATGCAACTTAATGGTAGCTTTAAGTCTTGTGGCCTACGGTATATGAACTCACGAAAATCACAAGACTACTGTGTACAATCCAAACATGGTTCATCCACTAGTCTGAAAGCATGTTACGTTATACATGACCTTTCATTCATTTCACAGCATTTAATATAAACCACCGCATTATTGATTCAAACAGTAGGAAATATCTGTGAATAATTTTGAAAAGGTAATTTAATGCACTAAAATAATGAAAATTCACGGCGGGTTTCATCACATCGTTTAAATTTCGATATTGGTTATCGCATAAATGGGTAATGCGCAGGCGACGAAGAAGGGGGATCCAGCCGATGGTAATTGCCATATAATTAATGTTAATCAATTCAATTTATCTGTATGATTTACATTTTTTCTATCTTTCTAGTTAAAGCGTTCTTAGAAGAAGCTAAGAAGGAGTTCCTGGAACGATGGGAAAAACCGACACAGGTTTGTGCAAATGAAGTCTTATGGATTTGTACTAGAACACTGCAACCCTCGACGCTTTTGACCGTATTAAAACGCTCGGAACTGGATCTTTTGGTCGTGTTATGCTTGTCCAGCACAAAACAAGTAAAAATTATTACGCCATGAAGATTCTGGACAAGCAGAAAGTGAACATTCTCCTTGTTTATAAAATTCTATCTATGAAAGGTAGTAAAATTAAAACAGGTGGAACATACGCTAAACGAAAAACGGATTTTGCAGGCGATATCTTTTCCTTTTCTTGTTCGCTTGGATTACCATTTCAAAGTAAGTTTGATCGGATTGATCGTACTCGTTGAAGTATCTCGTTGTGCCGTTTTCTTCTGGACTCTGTTGTTATCACTTAGCATATGCAGTCTAAGCATGGATCTTTTGTGTACGCAGTAAAAATATGTTGACGACCACAATGGTAATTTAATTTGTCAGTTTTCATGCTTAACTGGTGTTCACAGTTTCATTAGTTGTGTGAATATACAGTTACATACAGTCATATACAATTTTTTATGGCAGGATTATTTAAAATGCACCCTACTATATTTTTGGATTATTGTAAACTCTGCCGTATTTCCGTCTGTCTGTTCAGCACACTTAGCATATGACTGGCTATTGTTAGTCCGTAGTAGCGATGGGATGTTTATTCTTCTCAACTGAATAGCGCGGTTTGAGTGAGAGATCCGTTAGACCGGTTGCTTTGGAGAGCGTTGTCACCGAGTTTCTATATTGAGAAAATCATGGGATATGTTTGGATGTTTCTCTGTCCTGCCTCATTGACAAGCATGCCTTGTCGTACCCGGATCAACTGGTTCATTTTTCCAAACATGATTATCTAGTTTTTGACAGTTGATTGAAATAGCAGTAATCACTGAGTATTATGTAGTGCGGTCCACAGACCCTAGTCGAGCATCTGCTACGTCCAAGTTACTCATCGGTTTTGTATTATGTCGGCTCGGTACGCCCAGAGAAAGTCAGATGCGTGAAGAAGAGAATTCCTTGTGATGGATCGGCACTCTTACAAACAGCTGACGGTCGGAGTATTTTCATACCTAAAGGTTGCCTTTGATTTGGTTGCTCGTAGCGTTCTTTGAAGCTTTCTTCTTCACAAGGGAGTATCATAGAAATACGTGAATCTGTTCAGCCCAATGTATGTCCACTTTACCATCAAGGTGAGGGTTTATGTACTGCTTTTCTGGGCTTCATCACGTCTAGTATTCATCAGGAGTATTCAGTCTCCCACTTTCTGTTTACGGATGACATTTTGAAATGAGCGCTTGAGGATCCCGATGAGCTTGGTGTGTTTTCTGCTGGGTTTAGGTTGACCAACCCATAGTGTGCAAATCATGTTGAACATGGTGAATGACCGACCTGAATTGCACCTAGCACCTTTAAGATGGAAATTGCTGCTTCAAGACTAGAACATATGCACCCGTATGCTATCTGTTGCTGACAGTCCCCTCTAGAGTCTGCTCGCCTTCACATATTTGGGTAGCCTTGCCTCGTCAATTTGCAGTGTTGTTGATGGGGTATTGGCCAGGATAGCAAAATCTTAAGTGGCATTTGCCAAATTACTGTTGGAAAGACGTCCGATTGCGCTATAAAAAAGGATATGTATTGCTAATTTGTTTTCAGTTTTACTCTGTACTTCGAAAACATGGTCCGTTCGCGGTGGAAATATCAATAAACTTGCTATGTTCAGCCGTCATTGTCTCCTTCCAGTTAGCTCACCTGAGGTAGGCTGGTTGCATGAGCAATGCGGCTGTTTGCCGACGCATGTTTCGGGTTGCTCGGGATGCGCATCCATTTGGTCAACTAATCACATTGCACATTTAGCGTTGGTTGGATCACGTACTCTACATGTCGGCTGAGCGCTTACCGTATCAATCATTATATACTTAGAGCATCAACAGTTGGGTAAAGCCGCGTCATAGTCAGTCGACATTGTGGTCCAGAAATGTAAACCGTCTGACTGTCCCATTGAACAAAGTGGATAGGTAACGTCTGTCTGGTCGGGGTCTTCATAACCACTTAACTCGTTGGCTAGAAACGCGGTAGGAGGTGCAATATGTTGCAGTCAGTGGGGCTCATGTGTTCATACCATTCCGCTTAAACTTGAACTTTCACAAATCATTGGTTTGCCCTTTCAGTAAAGTCTTCTGGAATATTCCACGTGTCTGTTGTGGTGAGCGACTGTCCAAGCTACAATATCTCTCGGTCAGACTCAAGACTTGAAGGTTTTGTGCGTTCCATCACAACGTCACTAGACCTTGACATGGCTTGACGGTTTGAGCGTTTCGATGACCTGTTGGGCGGAACTGGGCGGCGTAGCGTCCATACCGACAGAATCGCTCATAAGAAGCAGCCAGTAGGTTGAGGTTTGACGAATCACAGTCACCTGGTCATCCAGGTTGGGGGTTGAAAGGAGGTTGTTGTCTTTTTCCGGAAAAAGCACCAGTTTTGGCACACTGCCATTCACCCGCTGCTTTGTGGTACAGACTTTTGAGCCAAAGGCTTTGGTTTAGAACCCTGATCGTTCTCTTGTCTAGGTCTGGACGTCCTGGTAGTATTGCAACCCACACAACCATGAATACCCACAACACTTAATTCCGTACTACATCGACCTTCTCGCAGTATAAATCGGCTCGCCCTATCTGCTGCATACAGCAGGGTGGATAGGCAAAGACATGCTACTGCTGATCCCTCCCTAACTCTTATCGAATTTAGCTCTGACGCCCCTCCTTACCCACCTTTTTGGTGACTACTCTACATGACCCACAGTAGATACAGCTGATCATGTCAACACTGTGTCGGTAAGTCCCATCTCTTATCATTCAGCCTCAGGCTTCCTTCATCCCTTGATTGGACCTAGGATGCGACCGTATAAAGATGCTTTCAACGTCCGCACTCTAAAACAGATAAGTCAACAGGTCGCTCTCGCATGAACGTTAGACTTGTTGAATGTCGATGTATGTTGTGTTTCGGAGACTAGAATCCAGGACAGTAGTCAACGTATGGAACTAACAGCACCTGCATTGCCTACCCGATATTGGTTATATACTCCGCGTGACTCGACGGCTGCCACTACCGTTCGAGCTGGAGTAAGTATAGTCCTTAACACGACGGCCGCAGCCGCATTGGTCGATTTTTTTCCTGGTAACAGTAGACTTCACGCCATCCGCTTGGCGGGTTCTTCAGGAGTCTTCATTTTTTGTCTGCTTATGTTCTAGCTGACTTTAGTGATGCTGGCGTCAAGGATGCCTTTCATTCGAATCTGGCCGCTATCTTTCGGTCGACACATGGCTCTGACCGGAGATGTGAACGCCCAAGTCGGTCGCCTTGGTGAGACTGAGTCTCATTTAGATGGCAGGCTTGGGATAGCATCACATCGCTCGGATATTGGCGGGTGGCTGTTTCGACTGTGGGGTGAGCATGAGCTATTTGTGGTCAGCGCCAGTCTTAGGCATCGTGCACGTCGTTGCTATACATGGTGTCCACCTTCTCCGAATCAGGCCTGGTCTCGGACAGACCACATAGCTGTTACTTATGGGTGGTAGGGGTTCATTCACGACTGTCGTTCTTATTAGAGCACGTACTTGGATTCAGATCTTGCGTTGGTACATTGTCATTTTATAATTACTTTTGTTCGGCAGTGACCCCACTGACAGCAGTGGCTGGTTGTTGAGAAAGTAACTATATCGTCGGCAAGGCACAATTACCAAACGAGCTTGGAAAACAACCTTAGACATTCTCACCGCGAGGATTCTCATAGCTGCTGAATCCAAATCCCACAAACCGTTTGTGAAGCGGGTACTGTATCTTGAGACACGGGGGGGTTGCGGATTAAACAGACATGGGATCTCTAGAGTTGTTAGTAGCCGGACGGAACATTCTTCCTGGCAGTTCATATAATAGACTTAGGAGAGATATCCGTAAAAAAACTGAATCGTAGCTTGAACGCTGGTCGTGAGGCTTGGCTAATGGAGAAAGTTAGGGAAATGGAGGCCGTTTTTGCTTTGGGGAATATCGGCACACTCTTCAAGCTTATCCGTAGTAGTTGTCCTTGGCGAACGCCTGTCAGTGAAGCCGTCAGCGAAGTAGATGACACTCACCTGTAATAAGTCCTTAAGGTTAGAGCGTTGGGCAGAACACTGAGAGTCACTTTAGCTGGCCTCTTGCCTCTACTATATTGCTACCACAAACTTATATTGTTGCATCTTGGTCGGTAAATTTAGTAACACCCATTGAGGTGGAGGTCCGCAATTGCATTTCGGTTCTCAAACGTAATAGGGCTGCTGGTCCAGATGATCTCGTGCCGGCACTTTTCAAAGAAGGTTGGGAAGCCTTAGTAGAAACCTTGACGCAGTTGTTTCAACTTGTGTGGACGACGGAGACCATCCTTCCTTGCTGGTGTCACTCGATGATAGTTTCCATATAGAAGAAGAGATTGCGGGGGCTCTTGCGAAAGTATCAAGAAATTAGCCGACGCTGTGGCCGACTGGCGTAAGGTGCGGGGTGGACAAATAGTGACCTGGCGTGGAAATATTAATTAGTTAACCAAGGGGTTGGCTGCTGTAGGTCGGTTTGTCTCCCGTGCTGGGGGCGCTTGCGACTCACTTAGTCGGTGGCTGGAGACCTTAGGTGAGATGGCTGCTAACTAGGCCCACTGACCGAAATGTTGCTGTTATTTGACCGGGTTTGTGAAGTGAGTGCGGTTAATGATGCGGAGCAGTGAAAGCCATGAGAAAACTGTCTTGCTGATGACACCTTATTTTCACTCATAACTCGCTCGTCTCTTTGGAAGGTATGGTATGTTTAAGTACAGGCGTAGCTATTATTAATGGTTAGGACCCTTCTGCTCCATTTTCCCTCCTTCCTTTATAGGGGTTGCTTTATTCTCCATGTTTATTGTGGCAGTTTATCATCAGCGAGAATCACTAGTTCATTGGTATGATGATGGTGGTCGCCAAATTGCATTAATGTGTAGAGTGCGGAAATAGTGTTTACCGAAAACAGTTATCTGCACGAAACTACAAGCTGTCAGTTTTGAACGTTCAACGAGTACTGTGAGATTACTCTCCTCTGGAATCACGCACGTTATTACTTAGGATGCCTACCTGAGCGCTCAAGTTTCTTGCTACTACTGTACTGTTTGTGCACTACGGGGTGTTCAGAAGGTTAGTGAATTAGTGATGAACTTCATTTCGACTGCGTTTGGGCTGGTCTGTACAGTGTCTTATCATAACAGCTAACAAACAACATTCGTGATGTGCTTCCCTTGGTGCTCCAACCTTATCTTCAAATCGGACTACTCCAAGATGGCTGCTGAGTTTATAAACATTCAGCACCTTTGTGTGTGAGTTTAGATCAGTCCTGCCGTCAGCTTGGCCAGTGATTTGAGCTCCAGGGTCTCCAGACAAACGCGCATTGTGAAGCATCATCATCATCATCATAGACAGCAATACATCAGTGGTTCACACTGATGCTTAACTGCAACACAACCATGAAGACGAAACAAACCCTGTTTAGGAAGAGAGAAGAAAAAAGGGAGAGGGTAGGGGACCTAACCACTAAAAATAGCTACGTCTATATTCAAACATACAACATCAAGGCGCCTACACCTTGCAAACAAACAACCAAGCTGTAAGGGAAAGTAAGGCGTCATCAGTGAAGCAGCAGACGTCGACTGGAACTGTAGCAGTGCACTAGATTCCCGAAGCCATGTTTCTGCAAGGTAACATATATCGACGGCGAGGGTCTCCAGTGTGTATGCAAGAGCGGCCTGTTGATCTATCTTCATTAGTATTCGAACATTACAGGTAGAAGGCTTAACTCGTACCCTGGTTGCAAGCAAGGGTTTTTGCCGGTCAATTTAGTGTTTGGTGTTTTATCATTCCCTCCATGACTTCGGTCACAAATTGTGAATGAAACAAGTCTCTGATGTATGTCTGAAGCCAAGATCACCAAGAAACCAGTGATCACCAAGAAGAGAATCACTTAGCATACAAGGGAGGCTGTTTTGGTACGATCATTCGTGACGTGAAAACGTAGCCGCCCAAAGCGTATCGCCTAGGCATTTGGGTCAAAAACGTGAAGCGAAGTAAAAACAATTATTAATACTTTCGCAATTGCTTCGAGGGCAAGATTACCAGGGTTGTTGCGCCGTGGACCGGTGACCACATTTACTTGTACGACCTCTGAATGGGGTCCAGCACCTTCCGTACCGGTTAAAGCCATTGTTCTTCACAATGATTCATACGCTTTCCATGGGATATGTCCAATTTTGGCGGAGACCACTGATCTTCGCACGTCAGACGGGTGGCTAACTACTGGAACCACGTTTGTTCTCATTGAAATACTTGAAACCTTTTTGTTTAGGAGTAACGTGCGCCATGTCATAATGCCGTCATCAAGCATGTGACATTTTATGAGAGAGCCGGCCGCCAACCGCGGAACTGCCACACTCTTGTGATACTACTGTTACTTGTCTGCGATTTCTTATACTTCATGCGAGTCCCACTTATTTGACAGTTAACGCCCATTTGAGAGACCGCTCCCGAATCTGCAACTTTGAAGCGCACCTGGTGGCATCAAGTTAGCCAACTTGGTTGTCCGGTAAGCGGTGTCGACTTCACGCTTTTGAACAATCTTGTGGCATAGTACTGGCAACCCATCTATTCTAAGACATATGACAGGGTCAACATGTGGTTTTGCCTCGGAACTCTGGCCACTTTTCAATCGCTTTATAAAGTTCAGTCATCATGAGGGTCTTCGGTTGGGCAGAACAAACTTGTTATAGATATCATGTCCTTCCGAAACATATCGATTCTGCCTGCAAGTACTAAGGTCCTGTCTAAAGTAACGGATATGGAATATGTTTTGATAGTGTTTCTGGCTCTGTATAGTATTCCTACGTCACACCATACTTGAATCTATACGAGCATTTTTCCATACTCTGTGAGATGGTACCTTATTGGTGTTTTCCGGTGCTCCATATAAAGCCGGTACAGAGTAGAGCTGTGGGTGACGGGACCTGAGTTAGGGGAATTTCTCCTCCAGTTCAGTCGGGTTGTCATCATTGTGGTTGCTGGCAGTGCTGCTGCTGGCCGCTGCTTCCTTACCAGCATTGGTTTGTTACGGTAACCGATGCCCAAGAAAACGTTCGCACATGTCACCACAGATAACCTGCGACACATCACTCTTTCCATTAGCGCATTCCATATCAGATGTTCATTCGAAGTAATTAAGCTGGAAGTGGTGTAAGTGAAGACGGTGGTAACACAGCTTGTCCAGGCTAACTAACCTTTGTCTTTACCGGAATTTATTTTTTCACCCCTCGGATTCACGGTTGAAGTACTTTAAAAAGATGGATGGAAGTTATCAGATATTTATCCAGAACCTTGGATAAGAGAAGACAGAATGTACATCGTCGACTGTGGAGGGAGTTCAACCTCAGGTGTAGATGTCATTGTGAATTACATAGAATAAGAACAAAAGTCTTGTAGTTTTGACTAAAGGGCTGAACAGCATCTTCAAGGCAAATAATATCACGAAGGCAGAACAAGTAGTTGGTCACCATGATCTAGTTTCTGGTGATGGGATAGGATGTTTTGCTCAGTAAACGTGGTGATACGTTTGCATAAATGTGAAAATACAGTTTAGTTGATTTGTCTGCGTCTAACGCGTTCGGCTTTTTCTCGTTGATGGTATGCTATGGATTAATCGAAAACTAACCTGTCTGAGGCGGTCAGGGTATTCATGGCCACGCGCGCCGCAACGGCTCATACGATGCATGTAGTTATTTTGTCTGCCACTCTTAATTCTTGGCCATTCAGCCATCTCATTTGAAGCGTTTCAACGCTGATCCGGGTCGCACTGCCCTAAAGATGTGATTCAGTCCCTACGTGGTTGAAACTATCTGCATCGGTATCAACGCTGCGCAGTAGTTCGGAACGAAGAACGCCGACATACATATCTCGTCACAAGTAGTTTGCGCCGAACTGTTCGTCACACCCACAATGCGGTTAAGTAAGATATATATATATATGTATATATATATATATATATATATAAAATTCCTCCTTTGAGAAGCCGATGATTGTGCACTCGAATTACGGTTTGGCAAACCCTATCTCATCTTGTGTGCCTGCGTATGATGGCCCCATTCAAGCGACCCAGCTAACATCCATAGTCGTAGCTGGCGTGCCTGCTATGACCTCAGTCAATTGCTGCCGACTTGAGGTTTTTCGACATACGAAACCCTGTCTGGCCACCTATTGGTAGTGCCTACAAGAGTTCAACTAGCGACGTATTGGCTCCACATTATTCGGCAAAGACCGAGGCGAACGAGGACAGGAGTTCGGCCTAAACCCGGAGATGTATCCGCAACGTGTTGTTTAGCTATAATGGAGATAACGAAAATTCCCTCGTTTTTAGATTAACCATTGCAAGTGTGTTTTATTTATTTGGGTTTCGTTCTGTGGTATGAATTTTGAGCTAAACGAAGTCGGGTCCTTATTGTGGAGCACTACTATAGTTCAAAATTGTTTTACATAGTCTGTAAAATGTAGGAAGAAGAAATCAATTGACGATACAAGGAAATCCTTCCGCAATATATCTCGTTTTACAGCGTAAAATATTCGAAAATATTGCACATGGTGTCAATTGACAACTGTCAGTCTGGTAGTTGAAACGTGTCCGCTGCCTGCTTCACCTATACATTCAGCAACGTTCACGCAACTGCTCAAGTATTCCTAATTATTCGTTAGCTTCAACATGTTGCCGTCATGGGTGATTGCAGAAATAAGCCCGTTTGCTGTTTCCTAGAGTACTATGAATTTTGTACAGACGAACTGATACTGCTAACCTTATTACAATTTAAGCTCTGTATGTCATCGCAAATTAAGGCAATTTTATCGACACATCTTTGGTCATAAATTTAGTTGCCTGGACGAATATACACAACCGAAAATCCAGTGCCTGATATTGTCATTCTTATTGGAACTACTGAATGGGAGGAATATTTAAAACCTTTGTTGAAGAACATTGGTGGTCTGAATGGTAGCGACACACTGTTGTATGTATCTGGTCGCCTTGGTATCTGTTCGCTTATAGTTTGGGTCAGTTGAACATGTTTATCCTTCTATAATATGACTGGAGAATTGCACAATGCAGTACTTGAATGTCCTCATTTTCTGAACTTCTACAAAGTTCATATAGATTGGATATCATCCACGATTGATCGCAGCTGTCGCATTCCCATAGACTTTCCAGTCAGCCCCTTCCGAAACTCGAGTTTCGCTCTCATTAGAGCTCGTCAGTTGTGCATATCTTTGCCACTGCCTGGACCAGAACTCCGGTCACGCTTTCATGAGGCAACCGTGTTGACCATTGTGCCAGTGACCTCACATTAGGCACGACTGAGTTATCATATGTGAACACTCAACCACTTTCGATCGTGAGTAATGATCAGAGTTGTTTCAATTTAGTAGAAATGTTGTGGCTTTTTCAATGGCCTACGTTCGTTTTCACCGAGATTAGTTCTGTTTGCAGCGTTCAACTTGATGTAGTGCAGCTGTCTATTTTCAACAATTTAGGGTTGTCAACTCATATGTCATTTCTTATTGATTCTTCGCAAGACTTACTTTCATTCCTGTACCCTCCACTTTTTTCAAAGGATAACAGCAATTTATACATGGTATTGGAGTTCGTCAATGGCGGCGAAATGTTCTCTTATTTGCGGCGTGTTGGAAGGTTCAAGTGAGTCTGCTTGCTATAACAGGATCAGTCTGAGGTGGTGTACAGCCCCCTTCGTACCTCACCTTCGTTACGATAGCTATTCCGATTGTGGTAAATGGTTGTCATTCTTGTCATTTTTTATCTGTTCCATGTACATATTGTCATGACTTGATTTTTGACACTCGTCACATCATTCACATGTGGGGTTATTTTATTCGACATTACTGATTTACTAACTGGTCCAAGAGACTTTCACCCATGCCTTCAAATTTCATGCTTTCCGTTTCTCCTGCCATACCCTCGTCGTTGTGATGTGCATAAATCAGTTTACTTGGCAACCGATGTCTTGATTAAGAAGAAATCTATTAATGACTTACGCACTCCCCATGTTTATGTTAATTATCTTTCGTGCCTGTATTAGTTATTGTTATGCGTTTGGACCGATTGAATTTTGTGTTAGTAGTTCGCTTGTAACTGGTTTCAAAATTGTACTAAAATGCTGATAAGTTCTGCCCCTGTGAACGATGTATTCCAGTGATTTCCGAAGTGCCTCGTGTATTTTGGTAGGCGGTTTCATCTATAACCGTAGTGCACGATTTCGACAGTTACATCAGGTTCAGGACATTCTGAACATTGCGTATCTATACTAGTCTGCATGTCTGTAGACCTATTTGGTTTCACTGTTTGGCTCTACTGCTATTGGCGACCCGCTGGTCGATCATGTTTGACGCGTTGATTTATCTTGGAGCTAAGCATCAGTCTAAAATGTCCCACTTTCATAACGGTTTTTTCTGACGGTTGTCTTAATCGTTTTCCGACTGAACATCCAAGTTTTCACTGGCCTCCATATACATGGCACATCAGCGTTCCATAGTCAAAACCGTAATGCATGTTACTGGTGAGTATTTGACGACAAAGACTGTCTACCACCGCAATTTTTTCATCATCCTCATCGTGTTTTCGGCTTTGTCACTGCATGCTATACCGGAACGATGTGTAGAGCGTTCTCGTCGCATTGATTTCTTCTGTTGGTTCAGAGTTAATGGCTTCCACCGCGTAGTTTCTAACGTGACCTAAATATGATACTCTTCATGAATTAGGTGACTCCGGGGATTAAGTTGTTTCTGTGTCACAACCCCGATCCCATCGTCTAGTCATGTACCGGAATCAGTCAGAGGCTCATTAGCTCCACACTGACCCAGCGTTTGATTTCCGTGTGGTCCCATTGGATTGGCATCACGTTACTCCGACGGACTATTAGTGTCTGCTCCACATCACCAGACCCAAACACGTGATGTGCTTGACAGCGACAAAAATCATGAACTCTAATCGAGAAATTTAGCTTTACTGCACTGTTCATGTGATTGCTCATTTACACGAGTGTAGTTTTCTGTAAATTTGACTTGCACTACACATTCATGCAATTCTATTCCATATTGGGTCACTCAGTAGTTTCGTTGGAATCCGTCTACTGCTTTATCTGCCAAACTGACAGGCTGACTGACTGACAAGAACTACGGCCACTTTTTCTTGATTACACTTTTACCATCCACATATGAGTCAGCCAATATCGAGCAGCCGTTTCAAGATTGCCTGCTTGCTTTGGACGCACGCTGCAATAGCTTTTTAGTTAGGTTTCCAGGTGTTGTGCTAAATGTAGGTTAACCAATCGGTTAGTAGTTTGGTTTAGAAATCGATTTTGGAATGTTAAGAGCAAACAAACTTACAGCGAGTAGTCGTAGTTTGAACTACTGCGGCTGAAGGACAAACTCATTCCATCCAGTCGACTAGACAGCAGTCAGTACATGCCAACCACCCCGTCACCTTGTGTTCGGGCTGTACTCATTCAGAGAAAAATGGGTGGGAAGGTTTCTAGCATCCAGCTTGTACAGAGCAGACGTGCATCGTACACTGACGGACAGATCAAATAACCAAGCTCATTTACTGTCCACTAGTATACTATTATCTGATCAAGAAAACCGCATGGCGACTGACTGTACACGTCTACGCGACTCCCGGTATCGCTCATCTTGGCTATCTCTAATGAATACCTTTTATCCTTTAATCACTCTGCCTCCACAAGCGCCGATCACCCTTTCGGTTGACTAAACGTCATATTCCGTGGAATGAAAAGTAAACAGTGCAGATAGTTTGAATTTGCCCTGAACTGCGCAATGGTTTAATTGGAAGACGACCCAGACCCCTGTATGGTGCTGTATTCGTTAGCCGACTGATTATCGCTGTACGATTCAGTCGTTCGTTACATTCCATGTTCACAGAAACCATTTTTATACACCAAGTCGTTGTAGATCAAGCCGGGACAGTGTGGTCGCCCCTGTTGATTAAAAAGCATGAGCTAAGTCATCATCTCTGTGCACCTTCTATGTGTTCATACCACCGTTGAGTCTCTTATCCCAGTCTCACAATAACATAACTCTTTGTTGTGAGGTCACGACTGGTCGGCCCGCTTTTCATTGCCCAATCGATTGCCAACTTGTGGTCTTTGTCCGTCATCGCTTCGAGCTTAATGGCATTTTGCTGAGTCAAGTGATCCCGTGACTTGGTGATTGATTTGTATTCAACAAACGTCACGCAGTTGATCTGTACTAACAGCAGGCTGTTTTTATTCACCTTCAGTAGGCGGGTATTCAATCAGTGCACATGCATTAGTGCGTGTTTCCGGTGAAAACCGTGTTTCTTTCATGTCCGCCCCGTCCTAGATAGCTGGTGACAACCATCTTTATGCAGCATTCTGTTCCTACCGTCATCGAATCACTCCCTCTTGAGTCTCCACAAATTATCCAGGCAAAAAGCATAAACTTGTGCGACTTTCATCTCCCAATAGGTTGCGAATTTTTTAACTTCGGCTAGCATGTCGATCCCTATGGTCCGGGGTCAGATAATCAAGCGAGCTTCACGTGCGGAGTCAAGTGGGAAACGGTGACCAGATGATTAGCCAGTATTTAGTAAAAGCCACATGAACGGATGCTACCGAAAGCAACCAGGCGCAGATTTTTTTATCCACTCTGGGTGAGTGTATGTCTAAGCAGCACACGTTCGTAGAAGTACACTAAGTCTAGAGTGATAACAAAGCACTTTGCATAGATATATCTGATCCGTGTGGATGACCACTGCAAACCATCCTATCTACTACTTTTGTCCACTCATGTAATATACGGGCAGTGACGATTCACTATACTTTTTAATAGGCCATTTAATTTTCCAAGGCTCTGTAAATCTTTTGTTAACAGTAGTAATAATAATAAATCATGAGAATGCTAGTGACAATTCAGCATCTCCTTCTCTACTGTAAGGCTTAATCATGTCCGTTTCTATCGCTTCTGCAACTTACTTTCTCTACATGGATGATCGAATAGTGTTGGAACCGGTAACCTCGTGCGATTTTTGTCTTCTTCTGTGCTTATTACCATAAAGTCTCAAGAAAGCGTGATGTTTTAACTTGTGATGGAATATAATTGATTGTAAATTCGAATATTCATTGCACAACTGACAAACGCAACCACCTCCTGTTGTGTTCCCTGTATGTTGGTATCTTCAACCGCATAGTTTACCCATTCTCGGTTTTCCAAGGAAACGTCGACCCCAGGTCCTTATTCGAATACCACCCGGTTGACTCCGGCACACTGTTTGTTCGGCAACAAAGACAGTGGAGTAGCACACGAATATATAGTTTTAGCGGATCTTTTAATCCTCTTATTATACTTGTAGACTTCTCAAACGATAGGTGCACCCGGAACCTATACATTCGAAAATTGTTTACCCACTCAAAGTTGATAATAATGATGATTCTGCAACGACCTTGATTTCGGTCAGCATACTTATGTACCGAACGTTTAAACTTGTGCACACACCGAAATATATTGCAGTCTTCTCGGGCTAATAGACCAGACTTGTTCCTTACAATTTTTTCCTTGCATTTATTCACTAATTCAGTAATCGTGCTTGTATTCCTTATAGCTTGCCACACTGTAAATAGTGCTTTTCCAGTCAAACTGTAGACAGACGAATCCTTGCATTCATGCATTAACTGTTAATTTGATCAGTTGCAGTAACGATCTCCTGTTGCTTTCTTACGTTGTAACTAGTTGCTGACACGTTGGTTACCGACCCAGTTCTCCTGACAATCATCACAACACACTGGTTCAACTCTCACAATTCTACATACTGCTGCACTTAGGAACTGGCCAACATTTAGGTCACCCCTTTCGGATCTTTCTGTATGAAACCGCTGTGAATCGATTGTTCCAATTAGTGGACCTGCGTTCCTTTTTGTTAAAAAATATCACAGTAACATGACCCACTCATTACATCCCGAGTTTATCAACACACAGCTTACATGATATTCCAGTGAGCTTTTGCAATACAGGAAGACGATTTCGGTCATGTAAGTTGATAGACCAAATGTAAGCCGATTACTGTCAGACTACTCAAACTTGAAAAAAAATTACATGAAATAACTGGGGCTTTCGTCTATGCTCCACTGATTAGTATCGATTGACATCGTTGTCACTGAGTTCTGCCGAACCTGACTGACTCAACTCAAAATTCAACACCGATACAGCCCAACTTTCTTTGCGAACTATCGTTACCCCCAAAGTGTTCGTGGCCTTAATTTTGCGCAGCGGTGAATGAGAAAACGGCTTGTGTTACTTAGTACTTGTCAACATTTCCGAAAGCTAATTTTCCAACCTGAAGGACTCTTGGTTGTTACTACTACAACATCGTTTATTTTGAAGAGCAAATTATGCACTTCTTTCAAAGAAAGGGCTAATAGTGACAACACAACTGTTTAAAAACGATAACGTAAAAAATGAGTTCAAACAAATTAACTGTCGAATAGAAAGCGTTGCTTAATATTCAGTTCTAAAGTTGGTACGCGTCTTTTGAAGGGATTCACGAGTACCTGTTCTATTCAACATCACGTACTTTCAACTGCATGCTTATTTCTGTTGTGTGACTAACATCGCAGTCATCGTAGTTGATTTCGTAAACGCAGTCTTTCTGGTCGTCCATGGAAACTGGATCCTTAGTGTGCGTCACCACTCGTCCTGTAATCGATACGCTGTCCGAATGGCGTACTCAGAGAGAACAGGGCTAATTTTTTCAGGTGCTCGTTCACAATAGGGTGTTTGCATAGTACACTGGAAAGATCTGGTCTCCTTGGGTTTAATTGTGTTTTGGATTAAAGCATTTGAATATTAGTTGGCTGATAACATTATTTTTTAGAAAACTGTTGTTTTGGAGAGTTCATTGGCGCGAATGGTACTGCCTCTGTTGCATGACTGTTCTCTTCATACCGACTGGATGCGACGAGTTCAAGTTCAGCTAATGACAAGAATGGGTTGGTTTGACGAATACAGAAATCTCGAACCTCTGCTGATAACTAAATTTGACAAGGCAGTCTAGAAAATTGAGCAAACGTTTTTCAGTTTCAGTTCTTAACATCAACACAATGCTGTTGCAAGATATCCGTACCAAATTTTGTACAAATAAAGTCAAACAGTTAGGGCGTCGTGTTTAACATGCTATTTCAAAATTGAATACCACCCATACTCGATCACGGTCTTCGCATTCAGATAAGCCTTTCGGCTAGTCCACTTCGAAAGGAAGCACTAGACTCGAGTTTCGCTCTTATTAGAGCTCATCAGTAGTGCATATCCTTGTCCGGATCGGAGTTTGCACTCTGACACGAGGTTTCCTCCTAAGGACGCATATCAACTTCAAAAGCTAGAGAAGGATTCGGCCATAGCACTACATGCACTGTCAGAGAATCACAACATGGGTTTTGATCAAGCTCGAGTGATTCACAAGGGTCTGCCTTCCCACGCGGAGCGCTGCTGTATTCAAGCTCTCACCATTTACACACAACACGCTTGTATTAATCGCAATGATAGCAAACCCCTGTATGCAGTGTGGCGTGGATGAATAAACGACACCAGACACAGACGAATCTTATCTACATCAATCTTACCCCAGCCTAATGGACAAACGATTCGATCAACCAATTCAGTTGCAGCGCAGATTGACCTAACGATGGCAAATCTTACGTGACCTCTGTTTTTTTGTTAGTGTGATTCCGATTACAGAACTCCTAAGGAAGGCCACCCGAGGTGTTCGAAACATAGAGTATTACAACTTGCTCGTAATGTTGTGTTATTCTCAATCCATTTAACAATGCTATTGCATTTCGATTTAATGAACTCCAGAATTTGGTTGTAAATGATCCGTTATCTACATACCGCCACCAAATTTGTGAAGGATAGGTAAACTTACTGATAACCTGTGTTTCTGGGTATCTGAGAAAAAGATGGGCTACTGTGGATGCAGCCGAGAAGACCATAGCTACACCATCGATTTGCCTGTACACCTTTTTACTGTGAGGAAGTTAGGTGTACGCAAATTTCAAGACGTGATGCGATTTTTAGGGAAAGGCGATAACTTGTTGTGTGCACTAAGAGAGTCATCATTTTCCAATAACTCTTCGACCACATCAATGCTGCAGTTTGCCGTTACGCTGGTGTATAGTGAGGTTACGTCAGTACTAAGAGAAGCTTCGTCTTCAACGGTTTGATTATTGGGCCGATGAATTCGCCGAACATGATTGTTGGAGTGACGGTGTAGTCAACAATAAGTCGTATTATGGTGGATGGTCGAGTAGGAGGTGCGAGTATTCTAGCAGTCGATGGAATATTTCAACGCAGCAGTGAGATATGTTCAAAGGCTCACGGCGAGCGGCTTGCAGACAACACGGGCGACCAGACAAAGCATCACTCAGCTAAATCGGACCAACGGACGAGAAATGACAGGTTAAGTGTGATGGATGACCATATCGGGGGCGCGATTAATCTAACACTCAGTGGAATATCTCGACATGGCTGTGAGATATGGTCAAAGCCCACGATGGGTAGATTGCGGACAACACGGACGATCGGAGGAGGTATCGCGCAACAAGATCGGATCAGCGGATAAGGAGTGACAGGCGGAACACCCCCGACAGAAGGCGTCAGTTATACACAAGCTATTCAGAAGTGCACATGTGTGAGTGGAAACCGCCGGTGTGTTATGAACCGGACTTCCGGTTCATGAACGCGAGCGCGCGCGTGGCGTGGGAACGAGCGAGTTGGACAGTATAGATCGTGCTTTATTGAACAACATTATGCTACATTATGTGTATTCTATTTCTTTACACTATTCACATCCATAGCATCGTGATGGACGGTTACTCCTTGAATTGAGAATGAACCGGTAGACTATCCAAGTTTTTCTTTTCCCTCGAAGAAACTGGCTTTTTTTGTGTCTTACTCTTATTCCGAATTGCATTAATCTTTTGCCCATTCATCTGTTCATAGGGTCTTGTAGTTAAATGCTCTATCATTTTCTTATCGTAATCTTTCTGTTTAAAAATCATTGTGACGTTGTCTCTATCAGCTTTGATGATGTGAATGGACCTGTATTTCTTGATGGTACCAAGTGGAGCTTGTTGTGCGTTGGTTAGATTTGAGACAGCTAATTGCTATCGTTGCAAAATGTTCAGTTCTATATGAAACTTTATTTACTGATTCTGTTAGATAACACCAATGACTGAGTCACTTTCCTACGACCGCGTTACCTTCACGAGACAAAACTGTCGAGTTTGGCTCATAAGATTTGGTTGTGATCTTTTGGTGGTGATGAAACACCGATTGCCCGGGTTAATGAAATAGTGTGCAATCGAACTGATTGTCTTGGATGCGTCAACCAAACCTGCACATAGGCTGGGTAATGTTAACAGACATTCGTAAATAGCGCGTGAAGTATTGAGATCGCACTAAAGTATCTATCATGACTTGGAAAAGCGAATTCAAGACTGATCAGTGGCAGCCGCGTCTTCCAGCGATCAATCAGTAACTTGTAGATACAAGTGCCAGCGCTGAAGATGCGGCTACGGCCGCCAGACCAGTGATTAGGTTGTTCACTTCAGAGACAAACATGGCGCATGAGGTGCACAGGTGAATTGGACAACCTTTCATCAGCAGCAAGTAATATTGGGCCTGAGCGCCTGCTTTTATTTGCTTCAAATGTCTTGTCAATAACGTGTTCAAACCTGGAGCGGAGTTTTCCATTCATTTGCGAATGCGAGATACTTCCTTATCAGTCACTCCGAAGACAGAATTCTGCGATATGGTATCTCATCCAAGATAGTATCCATTAACTCGGGCCGGAATGCGTTAAAATTGTTCGAGAGACCGAGGTTTGTTTTGTAGGCTTTACTCCAGTTTGCGAAAAATTTTTCAAAAGCAACATCTTTCCATTTTTGATGTTCCGAAGCTGCATAATCAGCCTTTTTTGTTTACTTTCTAGTGGTGTAGACTTTTGTCGCCTCAAGAGTACGTCGTTTAGTAGCCATTTGCTACGGTTACCAAATATGTTGGAAAGTATGCATGTTAAAAAGTGTCTTTGTGTGTACCTTGGTAGGTATCCGTATATAGGTATTTATCGGGATTTCACCGCTGTTCCTGGGGGCCCCGCCATTTGATTCTAGTTGGCTCACCGTAGCTCCGGTCGAGTGGGTCAATCGTCCGGTGTGTCTTGCTGTTTTAATCCCCACTTCTATCCCCGTGTTGGACTGTGAGATACTGCCTCCTCTGGTAGTTGGAACGCAACATGTATGCCAATCTGGCTTATGTAAACTCGTTCATATACTCTTGTGTGAGCGATCTGAAAATTGAGACTGAATCTGGTGATTGAGTTCTCACCGAATTTGACATTACACTGCCAATCTATCTGCAGGACTTAGAAGGAGTGCCGATTCTCTCGGAAAACTTTTGTTTCCTGCGATTTTCATGTTTGAATTTGTCATATTTACGTTCGACGGGATGCGCATGCCTTTACTGACTGAGACAAATGCTGGTGGGGAATTTACCATCATAGTCGGTACAAAGTTTATAAATAGTTGAGCGTCTGCTTCCCATTCTACTTCATTCTTGTGTCAACAATGCAGTATCGGATTTGAACATGTGGCCTAAATCTGTACCGTTTTACTGCGGTTGTATTTCCTGCGTACTAGTTAATGCCCACGCGAAAGCGGTGACGTATTTCTATTTTCGTAGTCGACCGTAACGCGCACTTTGAAGCTCGCTTGAACGATTAGCTTTATTTTGAGTCGCTGAGCTTTTGGCCACTCACAGTTTGCTTCTCACTTGCTTTCTCGATTCCTCGAAAGGGCGGCTCGACGCGCTAACTGCTACTACTGCTTCCGTCAATCACGTCACTCTTCATATCAGATTACTTTTGTAACCCGCGTTGTCTTTGTCCCTGTAGCCTTCACTAGACTTGTAAATTGTAGGAACCTCGTAGGAACCTCATTACTACTTGGGTAAGTCCTGTTTTTATGGGACTTCTCATAGCTCTCAGTCATCAGCCTGTCGTTATAGGTAAGTTATTTTTCATTTGCACACCGTATCGGGTCTAAAGCGCAATGTTACTGTGTTCTTCATTTTTTCTCTCTGTACCGGAGATGGTCATTTCATGCCGGTGTTCTAAATGTCTGTGATTTATGTTCAGTTGTCTGTTAGCCTTCGGAAGCAGTCCTGAGCCTACAGCAACGTTTGCGAGTCTTTTGTTCTCAACCAGACATACCGGACTACCTGCGATACATTTGATTAAAGAGCTTCCCTGTGTTGTTTTACGTGGATCACGCCATTATTGTCCAACTCCCTCTAACCCTGAAACTGCTACTAGAGTCACGGTCCATTTTTTGTCTCACAAACCCAGACAGTCCGTTTTCGGCTGCAATAGATGGCTAACAGGCATCAATTTAAGCACGCAAGAAGTTACCTTGTTAAAGTACTGGTTTCTGAACAGTTTTCTTGTGTGTAAACATCGTCCACGCCGATCACTTTTTTTTCACCATCCGGGTGGTAACTGACATGAGTAATCTCACTTCTTATTTATCCTCGTTTATCTGGTTCTCTGTTAGTGTGGTCGTTTGCACAGCGACTAGATGTACTTCAGTGGCACCGTGTATAAACTGAATGTTAAGTGGTAACCTTTTTCATCGTTTTCATATAGTCCGCGTGCAACGGATCACATTATTCTTACAAGTAACTGTGAAGGTGGAATCATTGATGGTCCTATGGGCGCCGGTGATCGTCATGGTTCATTTCATCCACCTACCGTTACTTTTCCTATTCATTCTCCCGTTTCATTAGCCCAGATGTGACTTGGCTGCTTCAGCTAATCAAGCAATCTATCGATTAGTTAGTCAGCCGCTTCATCGAGTATTTCTCGCCGTCCAAGTGCAGGCGTTATAATGAGACTCCGTTATAGGAAGTGTATTTATTAAAGATGACTTCTCACACCTTCTGTCAGATTGTCAACTATCCGTAAGATTGTTTTAGTCTCGTTTATACCGTCCGTGAGTGTACTCGTCCTCCACATACATCTTCAGCATTGGGACTGTAACGTATAAACCGTTACCTACACATTTCCACGAGTTATTAATCATCGTGTGCTTTTAGAACATGTGCACAGGCTGTCCTAGCTAACGGCCGGCTCGAAACAAAGAAATACAGCGACCAACGGTTTGCCATGGAATTAGATGATTTAGCAGTTTGACTTACTGCATGATCCACTTAAAATTCCGAGAAAACTGTAAGGGTTGACACAGGCCATCCGTTTTCTTTGTGTCCTCATGTCGTTGTATCCGGGTTATGTGGGGCCACACTCTATATGGGTGGTGGTGAGAGGGCGAGTACATTATTGTCTGTTAGTTTACAATCCTGAATGTTTTGTTTCCTTCAGATACACCCTGAGAACAGTGATGTCCCTTGGCAGTTTTTGCCTATAGTTCTTTTTGCGCTTTACACTCATTTGAAAGGGTTGCATACTTTCTCCTCAGACTCGTGTGTGAACATTGACTTTGACGGATGCTGTAAGGTCGACACCTTAAACATGGTCACCAACACATCTAGGATACTCTCACTAAACTCGCCCATATTTGTATGTCAGTTTATAATTGTGTTCAATCTGTCCGAGGGTAGTACAACAATGTTACCAGACTAGGTGGAGCAGGACGGAAAGGAATTTTTAGGATTTTCTAAACATCTGAGCTTTTTGATATCTACAGACAGTTGGTCCCAGTTACCATCCGCGAAGTGGTGGACAGCTGTTTCGACCTAGTTGGGTCTTACCAGCACCACGCACGCCGGAAAATCGAACCTCCGATCCGTGAACCACAAAATGGCTGATCGATTCCAGCCTACGAGAGGAAGGAAGTGCAGCAGCTAAGAAAAATAATTTGGTATCTCCCCAGTGCTA
This sequence comes from Paragonimus skrjabini miyazakii, assembly GCA_014338405.1. NCBI lineage: Eukaryota > Metazoa > Platyhelminthes > Trematoda > Plagiorchiida > Troglotrematidae > Paragonimus > Paragonimus skrjabini miyazakii. The sequence goes on from JTDE01000322.1 coordinate 128,278, forward strand.
ATTCAGAGCTACGAAAGAACTCTGACCTTAAGTGCACCTCCATACCACGTCCACTGCAGGTTATTCTTCATACGGTAGCTGACTTCGAGAAATTAATGTCGTTGCAACAAGCGAGCCACAAGAGGGGTTAGAATTCAACTAGGTTACGCCCTGACCGAGACAAATACGCACGCCTGCAGTTGTTGTCTGAGGCGCAAGGAGCTGATGAACGCAGACACAGGAGCATTATTATACACCGCGTACCTACTGCAGAAAACGCTATCGTTATTCAGACGGTGCACGACCTAGATCAGTGGAGATTCCTAGCATCATTCATTGGTTTGTCAGTTCTAGCAGCCGCTAGCATAAATCGTCCACCCCGGTCAGCAAGCTTGCTCTCGGCAAGCTTGTGTCTCTGTTGCTGGAGATAACCACCCTAACAGAAGAAATGACGGGAGAGACGCATGCAGTTTGGTTTATGTCCGGTTCACAGCTGCTTATTGGGATCAGGTACCATTCTGATAGACCTCGGCTCAGAGTGGAGACAAACATACACTGTTACAGAACCCGGTGCAATTGTTCCTGATATTGCCCCAGGAGGTCTTCACGCAGATGCCAAATTCGGTCCAGTGGTTCGAAAAACCCGACTTGCTGCCATTCAAATAGGAGATGACGACCGCAAAGTACACTGCAACACACTGACCCAGCCCTTCTCACTCGATGAATCTTCTCAAGTAAATTCATCCGTTATAGGCAGTGCATGCACTTTAACTGTCCCCTGGTATTGTTCATACATCAACACCAAATTACTCACTAACAAACTGGACGAGCTTTGAGATCTCTGTTCTCGGCGAAACTCATTTGTAGTGAGCACCCTGGAGATCTGATGTAAGGCGGAAATGCGGAACGGTGAGTCGCCCATCCCTGGTGTGACGATGATTTGCAATGAGAGAAAAGTCGGTAAACGATGTGATATAGATTCTTATTTAGGATTGCACTTGAACGCCCTAAGTATTCATGACAGGGTGCTACTGGATATTCCGAATTCAGTTTGGCAGGTAATTAACGTTACTCGAAACTCCAGTCGTTTGATTGGTATTATTTACAGATCGTCTTCTGCACACAGAGATGCCGGTACAACCTTGCACAAAGCTCTGCACAAAATGTCATCTCTAATTCATACTCAAACCTTGATAATTGTAGGGTCTATTCACCTAGAGCTAGACTTCAAGAATCATTCAGTCAATATTGTAACGTGTTCCAGTGCTGGGCCCTCTTCGAGGCAGTAATGTATGCTGGACTATTCCAGCCTGTCCAGGACCACACGAGGTGGCGGATGGGCCTGGTGCCATCTTGTTTTGATTACATTCTTACCAACGAGGTTGATATGACAATTAGTCTAAATGTCACAGCACCGCTTGTTTGTAGTGTTCATGGTGTTCGATTATCTGCACGGAACCGGACAATATATTCCGCAAAATGCAAGTCTAATGGCCTATCACAAGGCAAATTTTGCAGGACTGAAGACACAACTTAGCAAGATTGAATGACCGGGCTTCTTCACTACACTCAGCCTAGATGATCATTTGTAATTCATGGTTGAGGAAATCCCCGATGCCGTTAACAACCATGTTCCAGTAACGTTTCCCCTGCTTTGTGGAAAGTCTAAACGCTTACGGAATAGAACCAAATGTTTGATTATATTTAAACTATCCACCTGGAGCAGGTACCAACTAGAACAAACTGAACTTGCGCTTTTTGAGTATGTTATATGACACAATCGTTCCACGGCTAGTATCATTGAGGATCGATCGTGCTACCAATGCGGTCTTTCTGAAAAGCTGAAGGTGAATCCTAAGCTTTTCTACTGCGAAGTCCCAGCATACATGAATAATGTTGGCATTTCGTAACTACTAACCTTTGGTCGATTTACCCATACAGATGCAGTGGCGGTCAACACTCTGCGCAAACAGAACCTTTGTGTATAACTGGAAATCACGAACAATTTTTGACCGCATAGACGGCAACTAAACTGAATTACCCCAAATTGCAGTGTCACAAGTCAAAGTTAGGTTAGAAAACCTACTAACACACAAATCACCTGATTCAGACATGATACCATTCTGTCGTCTTGAGAAGCCGCGCCACCGAATTAGCAGAGCTGCTTACAATACTTTTTAATCGCTGCATGTCTACCGAAAGCTCGGGAACATTTCACAGTCATCCCTATCTTCAAAGATGGACGCAGAGATCATGGCCATATGCGTAGTTTACCTTGACTTTTACAAAGCTTTTGACAGGGTTGATTATGCTATCTTGCCACGGGAACTCAGTAGTTATCGCCTCGAGAGATGTTTAATCACGTGGTTTGAGGATTATCTAAGTGATCGTGGGTGCAGCATGAAGGTTGATTTACAGTTGTCAGAGTGGTACCCTGGCAGCAGCGGAGTTCCGCAGGGATTAATGTTAGGGCCCTTGTTATTCATTCTTTTCGGTCTTGAACTACCCAGCATAGTCAGCTGATTGATATTGCTCTATGCCAATGACACGACTCTCTGGTGAGTTCTACAGTGCTTGGAAGATGTGGTAACCTTACTGGACGATTTGAACTGTCCAAACCAGTGGTCCACAGAAAATAAGTTACCGTTCAATGTCAACAAATGTCAGGACATCCACATTCGCCGTTAACATTTCGTTGACTACTACCTTAGCGACACAAAACTGTTTGTGTTAGCATGCAAAAGAGACTCAGGGACCATAGTGGCAGACAATCTGAGTCCGTCTACAAATTGTCCTGCCCTGGCTAATAAACCACAAATTACCCTGGACCTTCTAGGGAAAATGTGTGGAATCTTCCACCCTGAAGTGTTTGTTATTATGTGCGCTTCCATAACCCGGTCACACCTGGAAACGAACACACAGGCCTATCGCCCTTATCTCGAAAAATATTTGGTACTTATTGAAAGTATTCAGAGACGGGCCACTCGAAGGATTATGGGGCCAGGAAGAACCCCTCTATCCAGAAAAACTGGCAGAATTCGGTCAGTTATTGACGAACTACATACATCTCACGGGAAACATTTTTTTACCTACGAAGTACTCAACACCTCGGTTCATCTACTGGCATACCTCCTCCCATTAAATAAGGATGAAAGTTCAACGGGTCATTGGTTGAAATTGAGTGTTGGAATAGGCAGGTTATTTTGTAGACGGAACTATGACACCGTTAGAATCTGTTCATATCGCCCAACTCGGCTGAATCGGTTGAGGGATTTAATGTGTTATTCGATTGGCACATATGTGAGACATAATTGGCTATGAACTATACTAGCTCAGTCTCACAGATAATTAAATGTGCATATCTGATGGAATGCAGATTCAGTATGTTTCAGTGTTCTTTGGTGATATGTTGCTGCCAACAGTCTCGTTGTTGTCTACCTTTAGTTATTTTCTTCTCACTTTTTCTTTACACCTATAAACCGTCCAACAATTTTTCAACGACCACTCCAGAGACGAGGACGCACAAGCAAAGGTCTTTCTCCCTCCTGTAACTACCTATCAACTAATTAGGACACTTTTTACGGCGGCTGCTCTCTGCTTACCTACTAACTAATCGCTTGAATTATTCTTACCAGTGTATTCACATATATTGCGATCATATCTAGATATGTAGGTCATTGATGTCTACGATTTACCTACCTAACTTCCTCTCACGGTGACTGTACGTGCACCTGACATGTGATAAATCGGAGCATTTCTTTGCAAAGGGGAAAACTTCTATGGATAGTTTTTAAATCTATAAAGTAACCAGTCAAAACATTGAACTTCCGATAATCGTGTATTTAGACTCAGAATAGAACGATTACGTAGATGTGATGATTTTTTCGCAAACTTTGTACATGATCGACTTTATGTAGGCAGGCTTTACTGATCAAACCAAACAGACAATAAAGATTAACTCTTGCTGTAGTTGTATATTGTCTGATTCCCTCATTTAGCTCATACGGATGAGTTGTGCTTAACCTAATAATAAAGCACTGAATTCATGGTTGTTTGCCACGCCTTTCTTCTCACATCTGAAGTTGTTTGTTGAAGAATCGTTATCATGATATTGTCTCCAACTGGTGATCACCTAACTTGTGGCCCTCAGGTTTCTATCCACCTTTTTGTTTTATCGATCCTGAGTGCACTGAAAGACACTTACATTTGACAAAAAACGGACGCCGTACGAACCTGTGACTTGAGGTAAATGACCAGGTCCAATTGCGCTGACAGTCAGAAACGAAACTCTCCACGATGTGCGTATACCATCATCTCTCAGTAGGTCAGAATGCCTTTCGGCTGTTCCTCACTTAACAGAGGCTTATCAACCTGGTTGGCGGCATCCGAAACGGATTAGCCTGTAACAGTGACCGAAGCCAAAGGACGCCTGCGCTTTAAACCATTACCCCAAGTGGCTTGCGCTGCACCACTTGAGGTTCCACTCACATACCACGTATCCAGTGTAAACCCGAAAGAATAAGACAAGTAGGTGTGTGAGTGAGACCTTTGTGTCCAGCCGGCCAATGCTGGTTAGCCAATTGAATGGCTAGCACGAAAAGGAAACCCTTATCTCTCGGAAAATAGACAGAGAGACTGCAATGACAAGATCTATACTAAGAAGATATGTAAAATGTAATGCAAGAAGCAGTTCAGTATACGAATGCATGCTAGTGCATTCCAGAAAGGATAAAGTTGAAAAACAAGACAGGGTTGAACTACGAAAAGATCAGACAGACGTTTCATCATTCAATACACCAAGGAAACTCAGGAATAGAATAGGTAGAAGATCACAGGCACCCAAGTTTCTGAAAAGAGGAGTGGATTAGTTGCCAAACAAACATGGTCTTCGTCGATGCGTTAGTTAACAGAAATAGAATGGTAACGCTGATATGATCTACCTGAGCCTGCGGAGTCAATCCAATCTCGTAATGACGTTCTGCGCTTTGAGAGTATGAAGTGCACACAGTATTGACCAGTGTGGTGTGCGTGCTGTCTACAGAAGGGCTGACTGTCCTTGAAGATGGACACGGTTATCCTGGTTTAATGTTTTTATGGACCACACTTAAGACTTAAATCTCACGATGTTTTAAGATGCGATGTGTGACATGGCGACGGAAACCTGCGAATGTAAATCACTTCTGAATGAGTCGTTTGACATCTTCACTCATTTCCATTATCAAAAGTAACACGGCAATGGTTGATGCTGGATGTTAACTGCCACACAGCTCGCAAATTTAGAAGGTGAAAGTCCTGGTTTTGAAGTAAAACAAGAAGAGTGGATAGGTTTAAGTTAATAAACCCCTATGTTTAAAGTGAAACTTACGGCTTGTAGGAAGAAAACCACATTTCGAGCAAGTGTCCTGTCATCTTCATGATGGCTTTCTGGCGGCTTTCATCGTTTCGCTTTGCGAATTATCCTTAAGTTGCAGCCATTTCAGTCTTACGTCATTGCTCTAACCCTAGTCTTATGAGTATGAGTTGTACTTTGAATTTCAACAAAACTGGTTAATATTACATTAAACTGCTCCAGTTTTTGAAATAGAACGTAGATTTCACTTCCGACAACGCTTATTCTACAGACGGTTCCCCCAACAGTATGAACTGGCCGGCAACCTCCATAACTTCACTACTATGTCTAAATTAAATGCGTGCTACATTTTTTGAACACGACATTTTCAAGCTGGAGTATACATTTCAAAATAATGTTCAGAACTGGAAAAGTTATACGAAAAAATTTATGCCGTACGGGAAGTGTCGTCATATCAGTCCATGTCGGCCACCTTCGCACCTAGTAGCACTTCAGTGCGGTGGTTACTTAGAGCTCATTTTTTCTCAGCACTGTTTACACTGAACGGATCTACTACTTTTCCGGGATTGCATTTAATAGAATTTGTGTAGTTGAAATACTTTCTTAACGCTATTGTATAGCTCCAGTCTGCACTGAATGCTCATCACGCAACTCTCACCCTCTTAGCCAGTGATCCTGAGTAACTTGTATCGATGGTTTGGGTAGTCATGCCTAGATGTGACGATCCAAAAATGGTAGATTTATTCATACATTTCAAGCTTTGAGCTCGGACTGCTGTTTCCCTTGACAGTATTATGTCCAATTTATATCGAAGAGTTGTAGGTGGGTGCGTCGAAAATATGACGGATGGAGATACACGATTAACTGTGCGCAATGACTTTGCATTACATTCGTTAGGCTGTTGACAAGTAGATGCTGTTATCTCTAAGACTATTGCGATCACTAGTACTAATCAGTCTTGACGACAGAGAGGTGTCCCCTGAAGCTTGCGGAGCGCTTGTGTGATTCGGCCGTGAGATCAGTGTTATTCTACGGTTGAGACTTACATTCGTTGGTGATGTAAGATGTTATGTTACCACTGCTTCTGTTTAGTTGTTGCATGTAGTAGCGTCGACAAGTAAACAACTCCATAGCGTAAATCGGACTGAATCAACCTGATTGTCACTGTTTAATGAATGCCAAAAGGCAGCCACCAGTTTTGATATCGTCTACCGAGTAGGACAATTCTTACAGATGCCGCAGCCAGGTGACCTAGAACCGTGTCAGAAAGAATTATCAACAGGTTAGCTATTGTAGATTATGTTCTTCTTCGGACTGGGCGTCTCGTGATTCACACAGCCTGTGGCTAGAGACGTCGGGGGAGGCAGTGACCAATCACGTTCAATGGCGTGATTGTAACCGTTGTTTGGTTTAGCTGCCTTCGCAATAAGGATAATTAATGTGACTGAACAATAAATGTGTGGGGTACGAAGTGACCGTTCGATCTATTCCGTTCGTTCGCAATTTGCTGGCATTTTTATGTCGTATTCTGAAGCCTAGATAGTTTAGATAGTAGCTTCTTTAGTTAACTTCTATCCTTTTCCCACTTCAATCTCTACAATGGAGGCCTCCTGTATTGGTTGTGGCAGTTGAGCATCAATGTTGCCTCCAGGTATGCTATTTCTGTCATTGTTGCTGTTGTTGGTGGTGATGGTGGTAGTGGTTGCGATGATGATGAAACTGAATATCGATTAGACACATCCTTCATTTTCATGTGCAGCCTTTCATAATTCGCCACCGTACTAATGAAGTCGACAGCGGCTTAAAATTTATTTTGGAAAGCCACTACTACCGCTGTTTCTTTTCCTGAATCCTTCTGTGTGGATTGTCCTTAATTTTTTCCTCCCGTGTTCACTGAATCAAGCACTCTAGAGACTACCGGTAGTTAAGCATCAGTATGAACCACTAATGTATTCCTGTCTATGATGCTGATGATGACTATGAGAGACTATCGAACTGTAATTGATACACTCTCACTTGCAATCAGCGTTGGGTGAAACTCTGCATGTACTAATTCGGCTATACTCCATGTGAAGTTAGTTGCACGCTAATCAGTGTGTTTGCCTGAAGCAGTAAGTTCATATCCTGACTGAGTCACAGGCTATAATTGAGTTCTAACATGACTTAGTGCTTCTTTTTAAGTGAAACTGGCCTGAAAACCTGTACAAAATTCCATACCCACAATCAAGTGTGAGCGCTATTCAACTTTTAGCTTTAGAACCCTCTCAGTTTTATTGTCTGTAATTCAGTGATCCGTTTATAATCCTCAATCTTTCTACTCACTTACAGCATATGTCCCAACTAGAATTGTGCAATCTGCGTTATTTGTCTGACTTAACTCCTACGTAACCTTTGCGATATTTGTATCACCTCGGTTGTTTCTTTCGCAACACTTGCCTACCCAGGTTCGTTGCTACCCTACTATTGTTTCTAATTTCACTAACGTTGCTCTCTTCTCCTCGAATTACAGTGAATGTCATGCGCGATTCTATGCGGGTCAAGTGGTCCTGGCTTTCGAGTATCTACATTATCTAGAGCTAGTCTACCGCGATTTGAAACCAGAGAATATTCTCATTGATCAATTCGGCTACTTGAAGGTGCGTTTGCTTTCTCACCTTACCAACGTTGTTGCCACATTTTCATTGTAAAACCGCTTACTCTACGCCCGTTTCTTGCAAGTGTTTACTTGATCATCCGGTTGTGTGACGGTCGTGTTTCCGCTTGAAACACACGTGCGCGCACGCGTTATTGCACACTTGCGTACCACAGTTAAGTCGGGACATGACCCAAATCTGACTCGATTGTGGTCGGCCACATCCAGTGATTTAGTGACGGGTTGGATTGCAATAACAATCCGGACAAACTTGAACTCGCTTGTGTTGTCATGTTCATTTTTGCACAGCGCCGCAGCTGTTCGTGAAATATTGTCGGATTTATTAGAAATTGATCCAAACGATGCATGGCAGTGCCTTTTGTCGTTGATTTCACAATTTTCTGATGACCTTCTAAGTGACAGACTTGATCCTGACTCGTGCTCTCTACCAAGCACCGCACTCTTCGGCCGTGTTTCTTGGGCTCTTTTTCTGCTCAATCCGTCGTTGGATTAGTTGTTTTCATTCTTTTCGACTTAACCAGTTTGGCGAATTGGTACGTGGTTTAGTATTTTTTTTAAAAGTCCACTCTCTGGTTATATGCAGAACATTGAAGGTGACAATCAGTAGTAGACAGCCATGATGCCATTCTTTGTTCGCCGTTCAAGTGGCCGCGCAGGCCTACGCCTGATGTGCAACGCAACCAGTACTCAATTTTTCTATCTGGTTTACGTCTACTTTGAGTTACCTGTTGTAACTTGTTTGGCAATTACGGCTTGTTTGCACACATTCACCTCTCACATTGAAGGAAAATTAGACGCAAAAAATGCCATTCAGATACTCTCCCTTCTCTTGAAGCATTCAAAACTGACGGGTAGTGTTCCATCAAGGCTTATCGCATTCTTGTTGAATGTTGGGGTTTGATACAGTTTGTCGACAATCATGTTCTTGACATATCTGACGTTTTGCTATTAACCTAATTTTAACTCAGTTTATACGATAGTCCTTCTGTAAGAGACCGCTTCCGATACCGACCGAAAGTGAATGGAGGGTGTGCAACGTAGCCAATACACTAATGGTATGCAGAATAACAATAGGGGGCATGTTGTGTCACTTTTAACTGTTTTTACACTGCTCCGTTCAACCTACCATCATTCAATGGATATCGCATTCAGCACACTGTCAGTAAAAGTTTCCAACTGTTTCTGGCATATGGATCCAGTTCTGTTACATATTGCATCGTTACCTATAAGATAGTAGGCAAATACACTACAGCATCTGTCCCTTGTTCCTCATTTAGGTCGGGAGCATTGGGCAAATCAACTTCAGCATAAGTGGAAGTTTGTAAAAGTTTAGAAACCTCAAACCTTGCGTTGACCACACCTGAAATTTTGTGAAGTTTGACTCGGTACAAGCATGTTAGTGTGCACGCCCTCCTCGCTTGTGATAGATTCTTCTTCTTAACCTTTCGGAGAAAGCAAATTCATATAGATTTAAACGTGAAGCTGTCGTTTTTGCACTCCTGCGCTTTATTCAATCTTCGAATTCCATGTAATTAAGGTATACAACTAAGCATGTGCACATGCCAGTCGCATTGCTCGGTATTTCAGTGTATATTTCAACGCTATCCTAACAGTTGTTGATGGTGAGACGATTTCTCCATCCCTATTATCCCAGGACCTAACGTTTGTAGCTCAGACGTTTTGTTCATCTGAATATCACCCACAGTTAAGGGGTGCAGCTGTCAAAAACTGGCAAACTTCTGTGTTAATTAGAAAACACCTTATTATTCGAACGTCGCTCTCACCATTTGAATATATATATATATATATATATATATATATAATACAGGTCTATCATTGAGTTTGTCCACGTACCCATCTGGATGTACGTACGCATATAT
>JTDE01000322.1:153335-166284 GCA_014338405.1 Paragonimus skrjabini miyazakii
CTGCAGTGAGTCGAGGAAGTATAATGGAGGCCAGAACCCTAGAGATGACTGGGGTCAAACTAATTCCCCTATGGTTTTCACAAGAGCTCCTGATACCCTTTTTGAATATAGGGACGAAAAATGCCGGAGGCTGGGTGGTAAGAAATGGGACTTACCAGGATAGTGTTACCATGACTAGCTGTCTCCTGGGTGACGTAGAATAATTACTAGAAGTGGAGTTCTGGAGGGTCCTGTGGGCTAAATTGGATAGGACAGTGGTGGGGAGTACAGCAGTAACATGTATTCTCCTGTCCACCAAGCCGTCTGCAGCAGATGGATCGACGCGGCCGGTAGAGTATGAAGGTATTGATGTTGTGATTACTCATGGTTGTGTGAGCTGAGATATTCTCAGGACGCCTAGACCAAAACAAGTAAACGGTTGGAGCTCTCAGCCAAAGCCTCTAGCTGAAAGCCTGTATCTCAAGGCAGCAAGTGGTATCAGTGTACTAGAACCGGTACTTTTTTTCGGGAAAGAATGTTAATCTTCTTTGAGCCCCCAACCTGGAGGACCAGAAGACTGGTCTGTCAGACCTGTGCTTATTAGCGTGTCTGGCCGGAGTTAACTACAGCGCTGTGACCATCGCATCGTGAATTTTAGCCCAGTAGATCATCGAGTTGCTCGAGCCGTTCCATCGCGTTAGGGTCCTATTTTGTTGTGACTGGGTCGTCATCTCTCTATCTTGCACTTAACGCCAATCAGCCGCTGAGTCAAGGAGTGTTCAGTGTGACAGACAACTAGCTGGTATCCTTATTACATGGCATAACCACCTAAGCATATGTATAGTCAAACTGTAGTGAAACAACAGTCATCAACGAAAGCCAGCCTTGTCTACAGCTGTTTAAAGCCACAGAGAATCTACCTAGAGTGGATGCCATTTGGATGAGCGAAGGCAGCGGGCTGGTAAACTTCAAAGGCACGATGAATCGTGCGGTCTGTGAAGATGACCCACAAACCTGTTTTTGGCAATTGATGACTTAAACGGTTTGATCTTGTGAAGCCCCAACGCAGCACTGCAGGTCCGTCGACGAGTTTAACCGTTGCCCTGACAATCTCCATCACCACCTGATTTACTTCCTCTTGAACGTTCTAACTCGTTCAAGTTGCATTTAACGAATCGTTGTTCGGAATAAAATGTGTCGACTCACCGCGGCGGATCTCGTGAAATGTGTAGGACGATTAGGGAAGGTTGTTTTCAGTGTCAACTAGGCCGTAATCAATTGTTAAATATTCTTCATAACATGTTATGGTCAAAATGTTTCTTGACTTGAATATGTCTGTTAGAAGGATGAGGTAAAAATTTTGTCAAATAGTGTGCTTGTTAGTGCAATAAATCCGAATGATGGCAGTGCACTTTACACGCAACAAACTTGTCTGATCTATGCGAACTGAGCGCTGTGGAGCACTCTAGCCACATTTTTGTTCGGCTGTATATGTGCATAAAACTACTTAGTCTCGTTTCAACGAAGTAACTATACTTTGTACAGTCAGTGAATATGGAGACGTTGGGAGCGTTTTCCATCTTGGATAAACTGGATGCTAAATCTAGCATTTTACCCTCAATTTTACCCCTTGTGTCGCGTGGACAGTTTGAAAGGAGAAATTGAGAGTGTTATCACAGCCACGAATTACATGCTCTAGTACATAACGGAGGACGCTTTAAATGTTCCTTTTGAAGGCTAAATAGCTGTTATTTGTTCACACGCCAAAAGTTATTATTTTTACCTAGCAGCATTTGTTATACTATTTTTGACGTCCATTTGAAATTCCTTGCTGCTTCTGAGTGCATACATATGTACTTTGATTATGCAATTTCACATTGAGTGAGGATTCTATCTTAATTCAACGAACTGGCTCTACCAAATGCCATCGAATGTGGGCAATCCTATCGGTCTGCACGGCCTCTGGCTTGCATACCTATCCATTACTTTCAACCATCTATCTCCCTTCACCTGTCTGCCAACCAATCGATAACCCAGCAACAGCAATGCTGATCGCCAAATCGTGCACGTGCATCTTCGGTTGTTTGGTCTGTCCGCCTTCTCGTCGATCTCTCGGGCGGTCGTCTGCCCAAAAGACAGGCACGTCTGTCTGTTCGCCCATTCTGCCTTCAAGTCACGGGCTTTGCGTCAAGCCACCAACAGGCGCAACGTAGCCAATCATTTTGACTGAATCGATCGGAGTTTTTTCCTATAGAGTCCCACTCGCCGCTACTTGAATTTTTACATGTATTGACTACATTCATTACATCACGTTAAGCGCATCTATCCGTTTTGGAATCGAACTTGCTTCGAAGTTTGACGAATGGGCGAGATTGTTCTGATCCACTTGAGAATTTTGCCTTACTACTTGAATGAACGGATGGCATGCCTGTGTGAGCCACAGGAAAATTTTGAAAACAGCAGTTTTTTTCAGGGTACTAAAAAAATTATGAAAGAGAGAAACCGTGATGCACTGACAGATATCTTTCAGAATCTCCTGGCCACGCTATTCGAAGCGATAGTATTTATTAAAAATGTTGGCCCTATATAATGAAATGAATGGAATTGACCAACCACTTAACCGAAGTATGGCTGGAACAGCCTGGCACCCTGAATTGTGAAAGACAGTTTGGCGATTCTCGTGGTGTAAAAACTGTTGCACATAGTTTTAACATTAACAAAGTGATTGTCATCAAAATAAATTGAAGAAAGAAAGCTTGATCCTATATACCAGGCAATGTGTGATGCTGATAGTATTACCACCGTATATATCCTCACTATGGGTCTGTTTTCGTATGCTTCCAGTGCAAGCAGCTAGCAACGTGGAAAAAAACGAGAGGAATAGTGCACGAAGCGCAAAATAGTTTGATAGAATTATATAATAATTAAGGAAGAGACTGACAAGTGCTGAGACTGACACCAGTGCCAGTACACCAGGTTTAAGTACCAAATGGTTTCGTAGTCATTACGGAGCCAAGAACACAAAAGAAAACGGTTAATGTGTGTGAGTTTTTGATCAGCTCATTTTGAGCGAAAGACCAAACTTAAAACACTGCTCAATCCCGAGCCGTTTTCAACTAATTTTCCTTTTCCTTATGGTTCTGTCTAACTTTTTGAGATCAAAATATTGTTCAATTCGATATGCGCCTCAACGGAAATTTTTATTCAGATTCACTAGAAAATGCATGAGAGTTCTTTAATTTTTGCTCAAGTGTGTAAAGCGTTTGGTTTTGTACAGCTTCTCATTTGTGTAAACCGTTTGAGTAGTTCTATGAATTTCCAAAAAATAAAGTTCCGAAAGATTAGGAGAATTTGACGAATTTTGATGACTTTAACATTCTGGCTAAAACTTTTATTCTAGCTGTAAACCCTGACTGATTATTTTGTCAGTGCTTCTCTGTCGACCCGTTTATTAGTCACATCGGAGCTTCCTCATAAAGAGCAACGTCGTAAGGATCACTGACTTATTGCGATCTTCTATGGACCAAACATAAAGTAACCAACTCGAATGATCTTGTTATTTATAGTAAACTGACTATTGGAATTATTGGCTTTGCCACGTGTAGATTCTGACCGTACCCAGTGTATACTATTGTTATTTTTAATGGGATAGAAATTAGAATAGTCAGATTAGTCTTTTATTGTTTGAAGAAATCGTGTATATTGGATGTTGCTGATCTTGAGTTAGCTCATCATGTATCTGGGTTACCACGAAGACCCCGTATGTCCACACTTTGGTTTTTGTTTCTGTGTCACTCCTTCCTATGTTTCGCGTGAATTATCCTCGTTGTGCGTATAACGACATGTGATATCCAGATTGGTGCCCAAGTTTGTGTAATATGTTGGTCTGAGAGACTGTGCTTCCAGGTTTATTCTGAACAGACAGGCCGGTTGGTGACAGTCAGACGAAAAGGAATTATGCTCACAGAGTTGTATGTTGTTTTACTGCGATAAGGCTCAGCGTGTGTATTGAAACGTCATGCGTACGTTCTCTACACGGCTCCCCTTCGAATAACAAAGAACTAGGTTAACTTAATACATTCCGATAAGGAAATACTTGACTTTGACCACCGACGTTTAGCCCAAAAACCTCATATACTACTTTGAAGCCCGATTTATCTCTGAACACGTCTATTTTGTGCAACAGTAATGCGAATCAAAAACCATTGTTTATTAGCTGGATTCTCATGCCAGGCAAGCTTCTCTCTGATAAAGGTGTCAGACTGTCGAGCTATTGTTTGCCGACGACATCTTCTGTGAAAACCGTTTGTTCTTTTGCTTTGCGTGTCAAGCGACTTAGTCCTCAGATTTGAGTGCGGTTTCCCAAGCCAACACAACATAGTTGACTATGAAGTGCCCTAACTCTGCGCTTTCCTGACAGTCACATCATTCAGCCACCGTCAATTTCCATCTATTTATCATCCATTAACTTTTTCATTCTTACAACACTTTCAAGTTTTTACCACTCAGACGTGACTTTTTTAAACATTAACACATTCTAGGTTCGTTTTCTCCAACAAGTGAACCAGGTAGCTGTTCTGGTGCACGATAGAACTTTGTGATCCGAATTTAAGATTATATTATCGTTATTCACTTGAAGCGTACTTTCGGATGACACAATGCAGAGACTCTCACGCTTGCAGTAACCGGGATGACTTTTGCACAAAGTTTCAAATTTGAGCATTGCTTACTTACTTCTCCACAGTGTTCAGACATTTTTTGTATCCTGATTAGTATATTGATATTCAGTCGCTTGCCGAGCTGGACATTTCAAATCCTTTGCTTGAAAAACAGTTTGGTATCATCAATGCCTGGACGTTGTCAACTATTTCAGGGTTTGATAAATGCAAGAAGCATAACGATCAACTTCGTCATGGTGGCCTACATTCCAACGGCTCTCGCCAGCAACGCTTTCTGTAACGTTCCCATCGGTCTTCCAGTGTGACATCCAATAACTTGAGCGTTTATCAAACGTTGCACACAAAAATACAAAAACTAACGTTGATAGGTTCAGATGTATCTTTTCAGAAAATAAGACAGCAGCTTGTTTATTGACTGTATGAATGCTCAATCGGTCGGCAGTCTTTCAACCCTGCCCCGTTACAATTCTTACCCCTTTTTGCACTGGAATGTAAAACGGCTGACATTCTGTCGATGTTTCCATCCAGTCTCATGTTGTCCGATGGACGTGCATCGTATACATCGGTACGATTTGTTTCATGTTAATGCCGTGTTTTTTCCAGTTCTCTCGGTTATTTTGTTTTTGTTTTCCACGTTACGGCGTCGGATCGTGTGTTCGTAACTGGTCATTGTGTACACCTGACCTTTCTCCGTCTTGGGAGCTGCTTCCTGAGGATTCCTGTTTGCAATCGTTTTCTATTGTTCAGTTATGTGGTGCGTACTGCGTTCCAGGTTCTGTATTGTTCGTTGTGACTCCGTTCACTCTCGAACTCCTAACCCGCTTTCATTTCTGCTTTCCTCTTAGGGATATAACAAAGCGGTCGATTGGTGGGCTCTGGGTGTACTCATTTATGAAATGGCTGCCGGCTACCCGCCATTTTTTGCTGATCAACCCATCCAAATCTATGAAAAGATTGTCTCGGGCAAAGTAAGTCGATGTAACTTATTGACTTATGACATGTTTTCTCCCCTCCATTATTTTACCCTCGTTCTACTCTTGTTTGTTCGCTATCCTTGATCACAATAATGTTAACCAAACATGGGCACGTGATTTTGATAACGGGTGACAGCCGCGCTGAATAAGTGCATGTGCGAATGCTTGCGTTTATGGCTCCAGTAAGAGGAAACACGAAACCTACTGTCCTCCGTTGCGCGCGCGTACACTTGTTACATTGGCTAATGATGTTTGATTGTATCGTTTTTCACTGGCCCACTGTGCACTGTGTATCGAAAACCAATTTCAACGGTGCACATACATTGTGTGTCTGATTTAAAGTAAGTGTGACATTTATGCAAGCTGTAATGCTATCAACTCGACCAAGCGAGAATTACCGCCTGTTTTTATCAGAACGTTCGTGAACCCTAAGAATGTGACATGGAATGACCGTTACCTATGGGCGCTAGCCCATGAGCTTGACTTCTGATACATACTGTAGTTCCGAAGTTTCTGCGCCCTGTTGGAACTCACATTGCGAAGAGATTGGGCAGTACGTGTACATACCATATTATTTTCCCTAGTGGGTGCGCAGACTGGTAGTGTAACCATTCTGGTAGTCGATTCATTTGGGAAGGTCTATTTTTATGGTTACCTTGAGATACGACATAAGGATTAAACATGAGATCCTTTGGACGTTAAGCGTGATCAACGGCCATGTCAAAATATTTGTGCCTATTGAGTCATGAGACTTGATAGCCGCTTTATCCCCGTAAACCTGATAAACATAACTGTTAAACAGATGAAGATTGATCGGTCTGTATTTACGTCGGTACGTCATTTATCGCGATGCCACTGCTCAATCATAGAACGTTTTGCTTATTCTTATTTACACTGTTTTTGCTGTATCATATGTCAAGGATACATTGTCGCTGATCAGTAGATCGAGTCTCTCACTTGAATAACGCGCAATCGATAGACCAAATAGTGTTAACAACTCACTTGTCCGGTGAACCTGGTTAAAAAACTATACTGTTCTAGAAAATTTACCAATTCTCACCTCAACTGTGGGAAACCTGGTCCGAAATAATAATCCATGGCAAACGTTTATGTGCAAGCTAATGACAAAGTGAGTATAAAAACAAGGCAAACATGCTGGATACCATGCGTGATTAGAGAACTGTCAAGGGAAACACTTGAACAAACACGTTTGATTTGGGGTATTTGTCATAGTTTCTCTCTAAGACGCATACGATTATGACAGATAGTTTCAAGCCGCAACACTCAAAAAATGCATCATGAAGAAGTTATGTATGGGAGTATGAGGAAACGAGATCGTGATCAATTCACAACAGAAATAGCGAACAGAAACCGATAAGGCAAACGAACCACGGATCAAGTAATCAGGCTGCTCAATCGAGGTAAACGTGCGATTTGCCAGAGTTGGTGGCGAGGTAACTATTTCAGCTACCTTACAGTTAACGTAAGAACAAACACGTTACATTGTAAACAAAAATGGATGTGTGGAACGTGATATTTGGGTCATCAGTTCATCATTATGAAATGGGCCATCTCATTTGAGTCGTCTTGTTCTAATCATCGAAAGGTCACCTACTGTTTTTGGACTCAATTTGAGAAAAAGCATAAGGCGATGTTGTAAGTGTTTTCCTAGATCATACGGATAACGTTCGGGTCGATTGTTTTATTGACCAGCCATATTGTTCGATCCTTGTGGGCACAAACACTCTACCGATCGAGTGCATAAGGTACCAAATGTTCTGCATTCAATCCTTATTATTACGCAACTACCTTCGTTTAACAATATAGAAACTTTATTGAATTTCTCGCCCGTCTTCATTGGGTTACATATCTAGTTGTTTTGTTGTGGTTTCGCTTACCAACTTATCGAATACCTTCGATTATGCACGTATTTCTACTGCATACTTCATTCACTAGCACGTCTATTGATTCCTACTTTGCTATGTCTTTCACTTGGACCCTGCTGACCTACTTTGTAGCACACAGTCCGTCATTGTGTGCATTGGTTTCTGTCTCTTGCCGGTTTCACAACTCAGGTGCGTGTGCGTATACGTCTCTGTCTGTATGTGCGTATGTTCACTGAGAGACCATGTTGCCTCATCTCTGGGGCTGAACTCGGATTTGACATTATCATACATTGTCGAGGCGCCATCCAGTAACAACCTGCGGGACAATTGATGAGTTGTGTTTACCTGCAATCAGCGATGTCGTGTTAACCCGTGTCCACGCATTTATGCAGACGATATCACTTGTGTTCCTAATTTGTTATTGCCACGTAAGACATTGATTGGTTTCTTAATAATTGAGTTGAGAATAACACAACGGTATGAGCAAGTTGTAATATTCTACGTTTCAACCACCTCGGGTGGCCTTCCTCAGGAGTGCTGGGATTGGTTTCCTTCCTCAGCTTTTCAGTCCCATAGACAATTTGAACTTCCTTTACACTAGAAGGTAGCTGAAGAGTTCGTGAATAAATTTCGCTAGTCGTTTAGTATGAAACAGCATCAATAACACAACTGTTGACATTAGATTTACTGTGTTCTGTCTGAAAGAGTTTCTAATCAGCGGTACGTTTCGTCACTGACGCGACCAAGCAAACCTGCTGTGGCAAACCGAGTTGTCTCAGATACTCTCTACCTACTTTCCGTGCAAATCCTTACGGTCAGTGCAGGTTCGGTCCACAAAGTCTTTGATGTTCTGGAAATGACCAATGGACTTGATAGGATACATCATCAAACCTGACTAGATCGTTCATTTTACCCAACTCCGCACAGGCGCTCACGCGTTTGATCCATCTGGTTTAAATAAGCCGGTAAGGAACGCAAATTATTTGTATATACTAAGTGATATACAAATTAGTTGTGCCGCTCACCTCGGATTCATTGGAGAACAGAGATCAATACTGATGTTGAAAGTACTAGCCCCTAAACAAGAGCGATCGTACCGTAGACCACTTGACGATTAAGGTACCACCATATGGTATATGTTTTTTACTCTATAAGTGCAAAGTATTTCCTCAAAATAGATAGAGGCATGTGCCTGCACTCATCCTGGGCGTTGGTAGTCTAAGCTGTGCTGTCAGTTTTACTTGGGAATTGTTTCACAGCTGACCTTCGTTTTGGAGGACGGATCTCCGTAATATTTCTGTATCTATTACCGTCGACTACCGTGAAGAAATAATCCTTATGTGTACGGAAAATATTCGGTTTGAGTTCAGCGCATGTGGTTATAAACAAGCTGATGGCCTAATAATGGGCTGTCCGTTGGGTCAAGCATTGGCGGATATTTCTCTTACAACGGTCGAAGATCGACTATCGGATTATGTTGACCATTCTTTGCTCTACAAACGGTATGTTGACGGCATTTTAATATTAACCGATTTCGATCATTCAATAACTCTTTTACACCGGTTTAATTCCATTCACCAAAATCTCTGTCACCCACGAACAAGGGTTAGATGACTCACTGCCATTCTTAGGTGTCCTTATTTCTAGGCGTTTAAACGGTACACTTATCGGAAAGCCACGTGGGGTGGGCAGTACTTACAGTTCTCTCCATTTGCGCCCGTGGTTAAGTGCGAACGATTTTTCATTGGGCAAGGAAATTGTGGACGGTTCAACGCTTAAAGTTTGAAGAGGAGCTCTCGAGGAATGTTCTGTTTGCGAATGGGTATCTGATCAAATTTTTTGAAACTCATTGAAAGCAACGAGTGGCCAACTCCCAACCACAATCAACACCGAAGAACCAGATTTTTATCAGTCTTCCTTACGCAGGAAAACACAATATTACCGATGTAAGTCAAAAGTTGAAATCTGCCATTGATAATACTTATCCTGCAGCGGAATTGCGTTTGTCATTTTCCACCTGCGGGATTGATCTCCACTGCCCCGGTCGCTGTTTCTCGGGAAAGTCTGTCTCGCATGTATCTACTGATTTAGTGAGGATGGGCTATCATAATATACTACTCACACGACCACTATTCAGTAGTAGGACCGGAACATATATTTTGACATCGAAGTAGCCGCAGGAAAAATACAGGAAGAAATATCGGAGTGCTGCATCACCCCAAATGGTCCTTGCTACGTGTGGCATCTGTGACAACCGAGACGGTCTGGGCCGAGTAATGTATTCAAATGAGTGTTTTTGTTTGTGGTCCTGTTTAAGCGTTTAGTCCATGTGTTGCTTTCTCCAATAAATAACCCTTGTACCATCCGTGTTCTGGGTTCACAACAATTGGCACCGTGACCAGGATTGGAGGATTACGGTCCCGTGGCCGCTGCTGTTCGTGGATGGGGACGTCCGGAGCTTTCTGAAGGACTTCGAGGACGTGGCGGAAACGGTCGGGGTGAAGACCGACCGGGCGAAGCTGGCGGCCCTGCGGATGCTGTTCAAGGTCAGGGCGAAGGCGATGCTAGATGCGGCGTGAAAGGGCCCTGCGAAGCTGGGGTTGTCCGCCGCGAGGGAGGCGCTGATCGCCGGGTTCGGCAGCCCAGCTGACTGACAGGAGGCAATGCGGCAGTTCAAGGGTGCCCGGCTTGGACCAGGAGGTGACCCTCTGGTGTATGCTGCGTCATTGCGGGCAGCGTTGTCAAGAGCCCTGCCACATTTGGACCAGGATTCAGAAAAATGTATGCTGACAGATCAGTTCTTGGGGGAAATGCCACCAACAGTCCAGGATCAGCTCAGGATGGCTTTCATCGCACATCCGATGACGTTGGAACAGCTGGCTAATGTGGCTTGACAATTACTAGCAGAAAACTCCCCGACAGTCAGCGAGTTGAAGACAAGTGAACCAAGTGAAGTGAATGACCTGCGAACCGCAGTGGAAAAGTTAACTCAAGAAGTGGCGGCTTTGAAGATGAGGAGGAAGGAGAACCGTGGCGACGTCTGTTACAGATGGGAAGACGTGGACACTGGCGAAGATTTTGCCCGCGCGGCGAGAAAAGGTTTTATGGAAACAAACGTTTTGCTGATTGATTTTGTTTGGGAAAGGTGATCCAATAATGTGGGCGGTTGATAAGACGGCTGTTCAGGCTAGGATAGAAATCAATGGTAGCTCGGAGTGCTGTTTGATTGACACGGGCGACGATTTCATTGGTTAGACCGAGACCGAAAGAAACTGTTCAGCCGTGTGCAATGGTCGTTTGAACAGTCGGTGGGTTTACACTCAGAGTTACCGGCGTTGCGGAGTATGATGTCGGAATCGATGATCACGTAGTCAAGCAATCGTTCGTAATTTCCCCCGACGCACGCCAGACTATTTTGGGAGCGGATTTTCTTGAACGCGCTGAGACTGTGATTGATTTAAAGCATGGTAGACTCGTAACGAAATATGGTGTGGCTCTATTAGTGAGAAAACGCAAACCCCAGCTTGGACAACTTAAAGCGAACGCACCCGAAGCAATACCAGCCTTTGACAATCGGTTGCTGAATGAAGTGATATGCGAATTCCGAAAGTTGTTCACCACGGATCAAGACCCACATGACTACTGTGACTGGATTGAACATGAAATCTCCATCAAGCCAGACCAAGTTCGACCATTCGGGCCCAGAAGAACTCCGGTTCACCTGCAGCCGGAACTCGAGCGACAAGTGGAAGACATGCCGAAGGACCGAGATAAAACGGCGTTCACTGTGGGAGAAAAACAATACCGCTTCAAACATACGACGTTCGGACTGTCAGGCGCCCCTTTCACGTTCACACGACTGATGTTGAAGGTGCTGGAAGGACTGAACAATACTGTTGTTTATGGAGACGATATCGTCATCTACAGCGGGAATGAGACGGAGCATAGCGGACATGTTTCAGCTGTGTTGCAGAAGATTGAACAAGCCGGCCTACGAATTAACAGTCCAAAGACTCAACTGGCGAAGCGAACGGTAGTATTACTCAGTCACAATGTCGGTCAGGGTGAGGTCCAACCAATTCCCGAGAAACTGCGTACGATCAAGGCCATTCCGGTACCAACATCGACGAGGGCGTTGCGACAGGTTCTCGGTCGAGTCGGGTTCCATAGTCGCTTCATCAAAAACTTCAATGAACTGGCTAGCCCATTGTACGAAATTCTGAAGAGGGATTGCAACTTTCACTGGACAGATAAAGCCAATCAAGCATTCGTCGAGATCCAACAATTGATGAACGAGGGATAGCTGACCCTGAAATTGTCAGTGACTGGACAGAGCTTCGTTGTCGCAACGGATGCGAGCGATGTGAGAATCGGCGCTGTACTGAAGCAGGAAGGTGGTATTGTGGAATATACCAGTTGAGTATTAACTCCTGCTGAACGAAACTACTCAACGACAGAAAAGGGGTGTTTGGCAACCGTATGAGCATTGGAAAAATGGAGACCACACTTGCTCGGCCGACGTTTCCATGTGGAGACTGACCACAAGCCGTTAGAATGAATTAGATCGGCGAAGGACCCCTGAGGAAAGCTGACTCGTTGACCGTTATGATTACAGGAGTACGACTTCACAATTCGTCATGAAGCTGGAAGAGAGAACTATGTTCCCGGCATGCCTTCCCGAACGCAGCACATGGATGAAGTCCACAAGGACGTGATTGGAGTCAACAGTATTGAATCGGAGAACGACCCCGGGAAGTTACAGGCAGCACAGAGGACGGACATGACAATCCCAGTGATGATTGATCTATTTTTATCGGAGAACAACTACCAGGGAACAAGGAGATTCCGGAGGTGCAATCTTCCAGAACGCACCGGTCGGACTTACGGTTGAAGAGTGCCGGAATTTTAGTGCACCAACTGCGGGATGGAATAAGCGTGCCTGTTATACCGACGGGGTTGAGAGAGACAATTATGATGGAATGTTATCAGTCGGCTCATACGGGATGTCATCGAACTTGTGAAATGGTGAGGCAAATGGTATGCTGGCCGGGAATGAAGAAGGAAATTAACTATTATGTGCTGGCGTGCCGGTATTGTCAGCTGCTGAAGAGCTCCAACTACCCTAGTCAGTATCTGACGCAACCGATTCAGGTCAGTGAGATGGGGGAATTATGGTCGTTAGACATGATGGATCCCTTCCCAGTAACCACTTGCGGAAATCAGTACATCATAGTCATGACGGAACATTTTATAAGATGGATCGAAGCAGCCGATATACCCGATCAGCGTGCAAGCACTGTGTACAGAGCGGTAATGGAACACATCATGGCAGATCATGGAATGCCGCGAAGCATATTGACTGATCAGGGTCTCTGCTTCGAAAGTGAAGAGTTTCGGAATTGCTTAGAGCGTTTAGTAAGCAAGAAAATTC
>JTDE01000322.1:166384-208829 GCA_014338405.1 Paragonimus skrjabini miyazakii
GCTGTTCGCCACAAGGAACAACGAAGAAATCGCCGTTCGAGCTAATGTACGGGTGCATGCCACACCTACCAGTCAATCAAGAGATTGGTTTATGGGGAGACCGACAGATGAGCACGTGTGTATTGGCAGAAGCTCGGAGGGTGGCCAACCGAAAACTTGGCGAACACACAAGAAGTTTCTAGGGAGCAGTCAACCGCAAGGTTGTTGCGTCGAAATGTTGTTTGAAGTTGGTTCGAAGGTTAACTACAGAGACTGGCGGAGTCCGGGTGCAACAGGACCCGGATCTCGGAAGTTCCTGGCGAAGTGGAGGGGACCTTATGTAGTAGTGGACTGCCGTGGCCCAGTGTATCTGATTAAGAATGAAAGAATAAACATCGAGTACACGGAAGCAAGCTTTGTAAATGATACGACACCTCGATCAGAAGAGAATGCACGCCAGGAGCATCGACTTCCCCGAGACCAATACGCAGGTCGTCGAGAGATCGAAGTGAACCTGAAAGGGATTTGCTGCAGCTGGAACGATCTTTGTGGGTGGATGAGTGTAGTGAGGATGAGTAATCATAATATACTACTCACACGACCACTATTCAGTAGTAGGACCAGAACATATATTTTGACATCGAAGTAGCCGCAGGAAAAATACAGGAAGAAATATCGGAGTGCTGCATCACCCCAAATGGTCCTTGCTACGTGTGGCATCTGTGACAACCGAGACGGTCTGGGCCGAGTAATGTATTCAGATGAGTGTTTTTGTTTGTGGTCCTGTTTAAGCGTTTAATCCATGTGTTGCTTTCTCCAATAAATAACCCTTGTACTATCCGTGTTCCTGGCTCACAACACTAGTTCAACTGCAGTTGCACTGACCTATACATTGACAGATCGGACGGAAACTTGCGACAGAGGAGGGCCGAGCACATTTCCAAATGGCTAGTGCAGACAGTGACTCGGCGCGGGTCAGCATAAAAACACCCAAACAAAAATCCGACGTGTTCGATTACAAAACACTTAATCACAGTGGGTTATGTAGTTGACTCCGCCACTTTGTTTATAGTTCTATTGCGCAATCGGTGCCCTAAGTTGTTGGAGTTTTCCGAGTGGTTGTTAACCAAGCCCCACGGATCGACCGTCTGTTGGCTAAAAGTGCTGACGCAATCAACTTCGTCAACCTGAACCCATATAACTCCGGATGTTTTATGTAATCGACTGATGAGAATGGACGAAATGCTTGCATCTCGTAACGTGTCTCGATGCATTGGATAAAGGGGACTTAGTTTCTCAAATTGAAATAATTGGCTGCGAGCCGAAGTGTTGATAAATCTGTTGTCGTGATCTTCTTTAGCCGTTATAATTTGAACTTTTTTTAAGAGGAAGATGAATTCCAATAAAAACGGCAAAAAGGTGAAAGTTGCGTGCGATTTATTGCATACGTGGTTTTATTTCTTTTGGCACTTGTTCATTACCTGGTCTACATTGTATCCATTGTTATCGTCTACTTATTCTTTTCATGACTGTTCCATGATACTCTCATGTGTATCCGGTGTCTGTTTTCAGACTTGTAATAATAGTAGTGCAGACATTACGAAAGTGGTCACCAATCAGGTTGGACGACCTGAACGTTAACGTTGTTTAGTTGAACTGTCTGTCAGTCGTGGAGATGAGAGTTCTAACAAAATTCATTTATTTCCGAATGTTAGGCTTACTTTGAGTTTATATTACAGAATTCTATGAGCTAATTTACATTCCCAACCCTGTTTTTATTATGACTATGTGGTGGCCAACCATCACTATTGATCACTGATACTTTCTTGTGGACGATGCTGTTGCTCAAGGTCAGTAGTGAATCATGGAAGGTCTTTAACGATAGATTCGATTTCGTTCACATATACTGTCAAAGTCTTTCCGCCTAATTTCAAACATTAGCTCCGACCTTAACTTGGTTCACAAACTTTTCCTCTGCTCTGTCGGGTTATCTGATAAAACTTCCCCTCTGTTTTGCTCCTTAAATATCCGGACAGGTCCGATTCCCATCACACTTCAGCTCTGACCTGAAAGACCTACTCCGCAATCTGCTGCAGGTAGATTTGACCAAGCGTTTTGGCAACCTAAAGAACGGGGTGAATGATATCAAGACACACAAATGGTTTTCAACCACAGATTGGATCGCCACCTATAAAAGAGAGGTGAGTATGTCACTTATTGTCGCTTATGTGCGTACCGGTTCTTATTTGACTTCTCCACTTGTGTTTGTTAGTACTCATCTCTATCAGACAAAATTTACACAACCTGGTGCCTTTTGAACTATTCCTAATATCTCCTCTGACTATTTATGGTTTAATCCCTTGTCTGAAAATTGACCAACAAACTTATTGCGTTGAATTGAGCCGTCCAATCTGATTGCAATGTTTAACTCGCGTGTAGCTCAGATAATTGGTCAGTTGTGAGTGTCGATCTGATCTACAGGCGAGGTGTTTCGCTCAACCGAGTTACATTCATATTTGGGTTCGGAGTAAAGGTATTATCAAAATGTTCTCTCCCGTTGATCTTCAAAGTATTGTTATTAAGATCGGGAGTATGACGCGTGTTACGTGGCTTCCCAACATATGCAGTATATTCCTACTCACATGTACTTTTATAACTTATCCTGTTGGAATACCGGTTAGCGCATTCTATGCTAACAACCGTTCCCTTGAGTTCTGTAAGTCGGTGACGCCTCTTGATTTGGCGGTGGTTTCCGCTCAGATCGAAATACTAAGCGATTTAGTAAATAAAAATGCTTGTCGTTGTTTTTTGTCTATACTCGCTTTTTGCTATGTTGTTACTTTTACCTACCTCACTTCGAAATGCGGTTTAGCATGATTATTATTTATGCTCTGCTTATTTTGTTGTCGTCCCCATTTCATCCGATTTGAAAGAAAACATGACCTCATGCGCGGATTTTGGACTGGATAAATGTTGTTGTTGGCCAAAGCTATCCGACATTTCGTTCATCTCTGTTTTTTGTGTACACATAATTTTGGCTGAATTTGGTCGGCAATTGGGCTGAAATCAATCAATCGTGAATCTGTCCTCTAACTTCTCTCCTTTTTAGTTGTGTGCATTACGTGAACAGATTTGCATTTCATTTACGGTGATATTTTACTCACCCCTAGGTGACTGTTTTTGAAATGCGGTTCAGACTTGGTAGGATCGCCTTTATGAGGTCGCGATGTGATCTTACGAGATTGTTGGTAACCAGCTGGCTGGGTCTGTTAAGAGGTTCTGCCTTCAAGGCCTAACCATTCCAGATAAGTTGGGTTTGTATAAAATAGGATACATGATAATGCTAATTCCATAATTTTTATCTACATAGGTTGATTGATCCTAGCAGTGCTGTTTAAAATACTCACTTCGGCATTTTTTTTATTATCTTGAAGTTGTCTGCTTACGCTTAAAAATGATTAATCGTTCAAAGCCATGATGTTAAGTTTGCACAAGATACCATCCGGAAGTATTGTCACTGTTAAGTTTCTGTTCAATTGACACCATGGTTTTTCCCGTCAGTCAGTTTAAGATTTTTTTCTCGACGTTCGGTAATTGCCAATCTCTGTCCTTTCGAATCATCTAGCTGGACACTCCGTTCACTCCCAAGTGCTCCGGAGCTGGTGACGCGAGTAACTTTGATGACTATGAGGAGGAACCGTTGCGTATCGCAACTACGGAGAAGTGTGCCAAAGAATTTAGCGAGTTCTAATCTCCAACTCGCTGTGTTACGTATGGTCGCGCGCGCCAAATCACAACACTCCTCGATCCATTTCTCGCTGTGTGTTTATTTCTTCAGGGTTCTCTTTTGCGCGTGTCACGGGGCATATTTGTATCATTCTGCTGATTTTGGCGCCTCCCTCTCCCACCGTGACCAGTCGGTTCCAACACTTTTTTATTTTCTGATTGTCGTCTACCACCGGCATGATTGCCTTGGGTCGCTGACACTGTTCAACTCCACAGTGCGTGATACACGATGGCTTGTGAATCCCGGCTGATTTGGAGCTTAAGGTCAACTGGTGTTTTTGCGAAACTATGTATCGTTTTTCTACACTTCGATTCCAGTCAAAGCTCACAAATGTATGCACAACCACATACGTGCATACGTACACGCACGAATAGGCCTCAAAATGGCACAGTCGTTTTTGCTGTCGTTGTCATCGTCGTCGTTGTGTGTTGGCTTTTGTCATCACGAAACCTAGCAGCTTTTGATCTGCATACTTCGGTCTCTCCGAATTACCCTACCTGCTATTCTCTTCGTCAAACCGTACAAATCTTGTGTTTTATTTTCGTTCTTATCACTGATGTTTTTTATTTGTCGCCTACTTTCTTTGGCACAATAATTTCCAGATCATTTCCCGAAGTTCACAATGGTTGTTCAACTCTGCTTTTTTCATCCAGTTCTCGTCTGATTTTGGGCATTACTCGTTCTTTTGATCACTCACTGAACTCCTCTAGTCACACACACACACGTACACAACAAAATGTTCAACTTATGCCTGTCATTTTCTTTTTTTGCGGTTACTTTCCTATATCGCTCTTGTATTCACGTGTTGCTTTATGAATGAGTAAGCGGATGTCCGGATTGCATTCCTTTCACGTCGTCTACTGACGTGTTCCCCTCTCCAAAGCCGTTTCCGTTTACTTCTAGTTCACCGTGCATCTGGTTTTGTTGTTCTAGCTGAACTCATATCTCACTCTCTGTTCATATCGCCGTTTATCTGTTTTCGTCAGTGGGGTTCCGATCCTTTTGTTATTCTCCTACAATGTCAAAGGAGACCCCTGCCGGCTTGTTTGTGAGGTGTTCTGTATATAACACGATTAACCAACCATACCTCCTGTTGGACATGCGTGCGGGCTGTGAAGTTGGTGTTACTGGTATAACTGTTTGTTCCATCGAGCCCCTGATAGCTTTTCCCTCCGTTTGTTTGTCGCCATTTCCCCTACTTCTCAAGCTTCGGATAATCTGTGTGTGTGTGTGTGTGTCTTATCCGTCTATTTGCTAGATCTACATACAATGTTAGAAAACTGTTCCTCATGTTCTTTAATAATCATTGTCTTTCTGAGCTTGTCCTTGTAACCCTGCTTGACCTCCGTGGTTCACGATCTGTGTGGCACGATTCATGCGGAAAAGCTCTCCAGTATCCGTTTATTTTAGTGCTCTCAAAGAAATATGGTGTGTTGAAAATTCTGACGTAGACTGTCATTGTTCGGGGCATGCCACTGTGCACCCTGGTTGACCAGCTGCAGTTCCCTTCCACAGGCATCAAATGAGGTGCTATTCTCCCGTACGTTTAACTGGCTAGTCCATCTTGATATAGACTTCGATGGAGCACTGTATGGTGCATTTATGTTTCGGGAGAGAAAAGTAAAAGTTAACGATTATCTGCCGTGTTCGCCAACCCGACTTAAGGTCTCATAGTCTACTCAATCGTTACGCGAGTTGGCGTATCGTGTACGACATCGTATCCTGAATGTCACCATTTTTCTACTATAGCAAGGTAGTGAAGGTCGTAAGTAGACTGTCCCGTGAATGCCACTTTACTTTCACGTGTTACTTACTTGTCTGTTTACGATAACCTGTAGTTCGTATGGTTTATATTCCTTGCTGACCGTTTTGAGTATGTATTATTGGGAAGTTCGCGTACCCGATCTCTTTTGCTCTTTTTTTTCACCGCTAGGCTTTTGCGCTGTTTTGTCATCATCATCATCATAGACAGCAATACATCAGTGGTTCACACTGATGCTTAACTGCCACACAACCATGAAGAAGAAAAAACAAACCCTGTTTAGGAAGAGAGAAGAAAAAAGAGGGAGGGGAGGGGACCTAACCACTAAAAAAGAGCTACGTCTACGTTCAAACATACAACATCAAGGCGCTGTCAGTACTGACGGTGATTTAGGACAGACTTTCACGAAAACTGTTGACTTCAGCTGGATTTGGACCAGTGATGGAAACCGTATGTCTCTACATAACTTTTTTTTTGCCGAGCTATGGAAATATGGAAACTCACATTTGAGCAGTTATTCGGTTATCTTATTATGTCATTTGGAACCCACCACTTGATCCATAGTCGAGTAAATTGTGTCCAAAGGCATTCAGTTCCTGTTGCCAGCTCGAAGCTATCCGAAAGCCGGTCTTTCCACACCCGAGATTATCCTAAACTAAAATCGGGTGCACTGCTGGTCGACTGTGCTAATAACGTTTACCGTCCTAATTCAGTAGCAATTTATTGAGGTCATGGTTAACTTTGCAATCTCAGTAACTGTGGAATTAGAGAGAATTCTGTAGTAGGCGGCGAAATATAACACTGTCTACCTTCATATTGGCTTTGATTGCATATGCTCCAGCTAAGCAGGTTTTGTGATATAAGGTAACATTTCATGATAGTAGAATACACTGACCGTTCGAATCTTATTCCGTGTTTGTGAAACTGTGCTACCATCATAAAAATTAGTCAGTGAGTGGTGGCAGTGATTCAGTTGTAACGACGTCTGCCAGTCACACGGCTGAGGGTTCCGGCCTCAGTTACTGCTTCTGTCCATTTTTGAACAGTTTGACGGCACCTGGTTTACATGTGACTACTTTTTAAATGATAGTGAATGTCCACCTATGCAACTTCAACTTTATGCTTATGCTTGATTCTGATACTTACTTCCCACAATATGTTTATAAGGTAACATGGTTGCAAGCAGGCCTGATTACTACCAGGATGCCTCAGCGAGAGAACCACCTTCGTCATCTGTCAAAGTCCACGTCTAAAGGATTTGCATCGCCTAGCTGCCGTTGAGGCTAGAACCAAAGCTGCTTCACTGGAATAATCGAACAACTTTATTCTAACTCCAGATCAAATATTTACCTATTGGTCTGATGCGAACGACTTTGTCGTCATGATACTCATCGTCCATAGGGTAGATTTTAAAGATGAACATGATTACGCGACGCTACAAAGTTCAATCTCTGTGGTCTAAGACGTATGTCAGTCGCTCGGTTGACTAATTTACAATACGTCCAGTCTAACCTCGGAAAGTGGTTCGTATGTCACGTTGTTTATTTAGTGTGACCGATCAATTGAACTTCTATGTGACCCTCGATGGACTGGGCCATTTATTGTTGACCTACACAGATCCAACTTTTCCATTCATGTTGCTTTGATCACCGTCACGGCACCCGTTAATTCGACCGTGTGACGTCTTTACTTGTAAAATACTGTGTGTAAACAGATGTGCTGTATGATCTGTTTAGTTTCGTGTTCGTTCTAACCAAATCACCATATACTGAACTGGCCGGACTGTTTCTCGTGTTGATGTGCTAAGCGTTATGTATTCCATGATACGCACGCGACACCCTTATTTTATGGCATTTCGACAGTAAATTAAGTGTCAGTTGCACACTTCGTGTCCGTGTGCAGCGGCTGTCCCGAGTAAAAGATCGGAATAGACGATTAATGTTGCTAAATTTGAGTTTGTTCTTACAGGTGCAATGCGAGCAACTAACGTGATAGCAGCTTGTAGTAATGCTTTTTGCACTTTATGTGCTGGCGGTAGTTCAATGAGAACGACACCGGCTGTCGATCCCGTGTTGGGAATCGGTTGCTTCGTCTGCCCCTATCTGAGTCCGAACAGCCTGACAGTATTCAGACTTTATCTGTCATATGACAGAAGAAAATGGATCTGATTGTTTACTCGCAACCCCCCCCCGCGTAAACATGGTCCCTTCTCTAGGATATGTATCTAGATCCGGAAACGTCGGTTACCTAGATCACAGCTTCTTGCCCTGGAGATGGTATTTTCTCGTGTTCAGTGTTTAAGAATGTCGCCGTTCCGTTGACATTGATAGCGGTCTGCATACTTTCCATAAGATCCTCGATGCAGAACAAGCAGATTGTTGCATGTGTCGTTGGTTTCGTTTCTCTGCTGGAAAAGGCTGTCACTCCTGCGATCTACCATAAAATTACGACCCAGTCGGTCAAGAGCGTGTACACTTTTATCAGGGTCTGGTGAACGAGGTGATCGGGGCAAGAATCAGATTGTGAAGCCATAAGGTGTTTTACCACTCCATCTACTTGTGGCATTGTTTTATCACTACCTATGGTCCAGTCGTTGAATTCGTTCACTGACTGAAACACCATACTTCCGAGAATTATCCTTCTACTTCTTCCGCCCATCCAAGTAAAGTCACTGGTGTTTTCCCTCACTCGTCCTTAATCCGTCACATTGGCTACGACCACTTCGAGCTCGAAGTTAATCGGGGACTTTTCAACTCAGATCATTGTGGACTACTCCCGCAAGCACCAAATATGAAGTGGCATAGCTAGCGGCAGTCGCTTCCATTTGTGCTTTCCCGTTAGCCTTGGAACATGATACGATTGACCGACACGCATTTCGGTCTTGTGAATCTTCCTGAATCGGATCGGCCTTGGAGAGGTACTAAGTTGAGAAAGTGTTAGGTCCATTATATGAAGTCCCTCTCCGTCTAGCCTCAGATGTCGCTTTCTGTCGGGCTTCTTTGACCGCCTCCTTCAATTCTCATATCCTGCTTCGAGCGAGTGCCATTTAACGTCCTCGTAGTGTCTCGGGAAGACATTTAAAGATGGCAGCCTACTGTCATGATTTACCCGCTGAAAACTTACCGACTCTCGTTGCCACTCGACATGGTACTGTAGCCATCCACCGAGAAATTGACGACCAACTTAGGTCGGGCGATCGGTCGCAGAATTACACCAACGTTTATCAGTAACCGAATACCAGGTGATTTGATGAAACCGTACAACGATTGACGTAAGGTATGTGTCCGGAGCCGTCAAGTAGTGACTTGTTGCGGAGCAAGTTGTGATTAAACAGACGGCCAAATAAACTGACTGGCTTTTGTTTTCGGCAGTATATAAAACTGTTTCCAACTGGTGACATTGTTGTTCTGTTATTCCTCATTTGGGATACGTTTTCTATCGAATTGGTGGTTGGTCACAGGATGAGATTGCTCGGTATATCCAGACCTGTTTGAGTGGATTTTGGAAAGCAAAATGGATGATATGATCCTTGATTCCTACCCTATTTTCTCTTTTCCGTGACTTCTTGTTTAAACGTACTTCAAAAAATTAGAAGGAACAGGTCCTTTCTGATTATTGAACACTCCTTAACGTTTCACAATTTGTGCCCAATTGCTGTGATTTATATTTTCTTGCTGTCGGCTATTTCTGATCTTTCTGAATAACTTTATTTATAACATTTTTAATTCGTTAACTCTATCAGTCATTGTCTGATGCTTCACATTCGGTCCGTTGTTCCTTTTCAATAACACGTAGGTATCTAAACCAGTATGACCGTACATGTTGCTCGTTGACATTAGACACTACATCGGTGTTCGTATGAGCGTGACTGTAGACTGTGACCGATTGTATGAATGCTTCTTGCCAGGCGCGCTTCTCTGAAATTATGTAACCGTGGCAACCATCGCGTTACCCTAAACCTTGTATCGTGTCATTGCGTTTGGTTTACAGTCACAGTAAATTTTTCTGTAATTTAGAGCACTATTGTCCACCACTTCGTTCTAGATAGGTGCCCGGCTAACATTTGCAAAGCTTGCGTGGGTTCAGGGCGTAGTTCTCTCCGTCTGTACACCCAACCGGAATCCTATTGTTCCCATTTATGTAACCACATGTGCAAACCAAGTTATGTTATTTACACAGGCTAAGTACAGCTTAGTCGGTTTTATGGTTCGTGACTACCCCCATCGCTTGTTCTAATTGAACAGCTGGTCAAACATGCTTTGTTATACTGTAGCGTGGTTTGAATCGGTGCACGAAGATTAGACGCTCGCGCATGTGTTCTGCTATTTATGATCAGTGTGCACTAGCTGCTAAGTAACTGTTCGTTTTCTGCTGTATCGCACCTATTAAATATCTGTATCACGTGACCATGCCGCTTTTTGGGAGGGGTCACCTTCGTGCAACTTATGCACTCTGACAACGGTCAGTTTATTAGACCGGACACTGACTACTTCATTGAAACTCAGTCTGCAGGAGATATGTATTTATGACTTATCGTCATACTCTTTTTGGACAAATGTGTTCAGATGACGCTGTTTGTCAATGGAAGCTGCCTTTATCTATGTTTCTAACACTATTAGAAGACATGCCGCGAACCGACTGTTGAATCCTCTGTCTCTGTTCACGGCATTGTTTGACCAGTTGAATAGAATCATCCCATCAACTCATTAGTTGACTGATTGGTTGTAAGCTAAATTTATCTAAATATTTTGAACTGGACAGGTGATAACAACCTCAGTCACAGAGGTGGCGTAGGTGTACTAACTCGCTACCACTGATATCTGTCAATAACCAGGATATCTGGTTAGACCATTGGCGCTTGATCCGACAAATGGCAATCAGCTGAATGCTCTACCTTGAATTGTCAGATGAAGGCGTGTGACATTGGTAGTGAGCATTAAGAAGTGAAAACAGTTGTTTACATTTCCATTCCACCATTCAGAATCTGTTTAGTGAACCAGTTTTGACCCTTCTCGACTTACAGGATGAACAATACACGACTCGGACTCGAACTTTCGAACGGCGATTGCTATCTGATGAAAGTGAGCTTCAAGTTCTCAACGAGTCGTAGTCGAGAGATATGAAATCGGAATCCAGTAAGTAATATGAGGATACTACGTACTAGCCCATCATCATCATCAAAGATAGCAATACATCAGTGGTTCTCGTTGATACTTACCCTCCACACAACTGTAAAAAAAGCAAGCTCTAGTCGGGAAAAAAAGAGATAGGAAGGAAGTTGACTGCTAAACAACTGTCTATGTGAATAGAATAGTCGGACGACTCAAATCAATGTGTAAATTCATCTTGTATAACCTCACCGGTTACAAGCACGTGACTAACACGAGAAAAAACTAAATGAAATGGTCAACATGCAAATCGGGCTGGATCGTGTGTGATTCTCATGACCTGGTTACACACAAATGCGATTGCGAATAGCAGTCTATAAACCTCCCCCACAAGTCGGATGTTTAATTTGAGACCGCATTGAACAGACATGCGAAACAATGCTAAGGAAAACAAAGAGTAGACAATTTTAACCACGTGGGTGAGCAATGTGTAATTATACTGCCCTTATGTTGGTTCTTATTTAGAGACCACGAATGAAATGTATTCTGTGTCCTCATTTACTCGACTTCCCAACGTAAATAGTACCACTAGTGTGTGAATTTAAGATCAGAAGTGCAGGTTTGCGAGCTTTTACTTACGCTCTCTGAGGTCTTTGAGTGAACGCATTTTTCCGGATGATCTTATCGTACTGGATGTGTCGCTCAATAGATCTCACTCAAATCGGGCTAATCCGTCATTACGTCAGCCCATTGCTTTTGCTAATAAATCTGCCAGTTGTTAGTACATCCTCATCATAATTTAAGATAGCAATACGTCAGTGATTTTCTCCCATACTTAACTACCATGTTACCATGAATTTGGAAGCAAGCCCTATCTGGGAACAAAAGAAAGTGGGATGTGTGGACCTAACTATTAAACTATTATATCTCTACTCAATCAGTCAACATCATAATACGTACATCCTACAAACAAACAACCGAGCTGTGGATTAAAGTAAGGCATCATCATTTTCAAGACAGTTTCCTTTCGGCTGTCACTGCCCCGAGTCAGTATGTGCACTCACCTCGCAGACAACTCGGTCAACCAACAGCAACATTCACTACCATTGAACCTGATTAACCGCCATCTCACCTCATGTCTGCAGCCACCGACTCTGTGAGTCGCGAGATTCTCAACCGGGGAAGCGAATACGACCTATAGTGGTCGGCCAGTTTGTGAACGACATCATTTCTCTACTCTGGGTTATCATTTGTCCAGCTCTCACCTTACGCCAGTCGGCCGCAGCATCGGCGAAGAGTGTTCGGTGTGGCAGATGACTAACTGGCATTCTTAGTACTTGGTCTGAGCATCTGGGTCTGTGCAAACTTGAAGATTGGACATAGGAACTCTTTTAGTAACCACTATGAAATTCCCGCCTCTTAACCTCTTCCTTGCCACACCGTCGTTGCCACCCGATGCGATCGACCGAACGGAAAACTTCGGTGATGAACGACCCTAGGACGGTTCGCGTCTTCTACCTTGAACCGCCAAGTATCGGAGCCGTAAAGTAACACGGCCCTCATCGTCTAAATGGAGCTCGGGTGGTATCACATGAAATGGAGTTAGCTGCTACGCTTACGTAATTATAAATACCCAAGTACATTACCTGGTTATTGTTCACCTGGTTAAACTGTTTGTGTGAATTATCTGATTGCTCGACTGAGCACGTGACGCCGCCCCACAGTTGCGAAGTGTGGGCACACCGCGTCGAGAACTCTCGTATTCGTTGGTACGGAACGTTGTAAGTTAGCGTCACATAAAGTACGCGACGATGAGGTTCGTGGAAGTGGGTTAGCTTTTTTCCGCACATTTCTTATGCATGTCTTCCCAGAACCTGCACTTCAGGACATCTTTTTCGTAATCACTGGATATGGCTGGACAAAACGACACTGTTGATCGCCGGCGATTCGGTTATAAAGAAATTGGAATTAAAGTTTGGTTCCGTTGGATCTACCTGGCTTCCCGGAACAGATCGGCAAGAGGTACATTATTGTCATCTGGGGACGGTGAAGAACATGACTACAAGCTGTCCTCGTTGATGGGAATGTTGCTCTGGTGACCGTTAAAAGTTATCATTATCGATGCTTTGTGAGAATAACACGAGGCCTAACGAACATGTTAAAAATGCACACTGTAAAACAGCTCTTAGACATTCTCTTTCTCGTCGTCGTTGTTCATCTTACCTTGTTTTCATTTTCTCTTAGTTTCGTCTGCCCATTTTTGTTATGGTGCTCACTTGTTCTCTTCTCAGATCTGTGCGCGTTAATGTGATGATAAAATAAGCTTAAGCGAGTTATTTAAGGCCAAAAATGACTACTCACACATTCAGTTCTTATCATGTCGACATCTGAAATCTTGGTCCAAACGCAAAACATGTTTTTCGACGCCAGTTTGAAGCGCGTACCATAAAATCGGTGTCAATCCTGCGTAGACTTGGTAGTTTGAACTCATTAGGCAAGAAGCCTCTCATCCAGCCTCAGTTGTCCTGAAGTATGCCTATTGTTGCTGGCGAACCTCACGAAAAAAAAAACGAGCAAACACTTGAATAAATTTACTGATCCCTCTGTATACCTTAAGGGCTATTGGTGTGAAACTGTGATCAGCCATCGATTTGTGCGTAGAACAATCTTATGGATAGAGGAGAAACTTGCGTTGGTTTCAGGCATATCCATTGTGGGCTAGACGGTCGAGACTGTATCATAACGGGAACTTAATTGGTATCACCGCCCTGTACACTGTGGATAAAAGACTTCGCTCAACGTTTTTGTGACAGGTTAAGGCTGGACGGCTGTGTGTTAATCGCCTTCTTCTTCCTGTTTCCAATCATTTTGTTCACCTTATGTAAACTAACATAAAAAACAGTTCCGAATCTGAAACACACCGGTTGTCTCCAGTGCAACTTACCCATCTTTAAATCAATTTGGCGATTAACTGTCGAATGCAACAGACGTTTTTTTCTATCTTTTCATTGGACTTGTTAACTCTGGAACTACATGTCCGATTACCGTCTTAGAAACCTTGCAGTGATTCAGTATGCATCCTGATCTATCTGTAATGCGTAAAAGTGTTAGTATTACTGTGTATCTCATAGTTTACATGTTGCATTCCTACCATTCGCTTGGAACATGGATGTTACAGATGGTCTACCATAATTCATTTGATATGATATGCATTTGATAATTGTATGTATAAAGGCACCAAAAAGATACGGTTATTGCACGCCCCTATTTCATCTACATTCATCAGTTGTTGACATGAAACCAATCAGATCGACATAAGATCACGTTTTGTTAGCAGTACGTGAATGAATTTAGAATGAATGGCACCGCTGAATGATTGATACCTACATACATGCAACGCCAAATCGTATCGATGGTACAGTGGCTTAGGCTGTTGGTAGTGTAGTGAGAATGAGGGATCGTAATATACTACTCACACGACTGTTATTCAATAGTAGGACCAGAGTATGTATTTTGACATCGAACAAGCCGCAGGAAAAGTGCAGGAAGAAACATCGGTGTGCAGCATCGCCTAAAATGGTCCCTGCTACGTAAATTAATTGAGCATTGGCGTCCGTGACAACGGAGACGGTCTGGGACCAAGTACGGTGTATAAATGAGTGGTTTTGTTTGTGGTTCTGCTTACACGCTTAACTCATATGTTGCTTTCTCAAATAAACCACCTTTGTGCCATCCGCTTTCTTGGCTCACAACAGTAGGTTAACAAACGGATGTAGTAGAGCGAAATGAAAAAAATCTATATTAAACCATTCCAGTTACACCTCAATTCTATCTCAAGCGATGCTCATGGACTGATGGCCGAGCGGTTGACAGTTCGAAACTAATTTGGACTACCCGTACCAGAAAAGTAGACCGATTATGGAGTATCTGTTTGATTGATAGCACCTTTAAATATTGTGCCTTTGTAGCGATAGAAGATGCAGCCTGACAATCCGATATGGATTGTGTTCTTCTAGTCTATCGGTTGTAAACAAGTTATGCATCAAACCTCGCTTCGTGTTTATTCCTCATCACTTCCCTTGAACAGGGATTCATTGCACTAAGTCTTCCCTCTTCTCTCTTTATAAACTAGGGTTTGCTTTGTTTCATTGGTTTAATTTCAGTCTGTAATCGTGATCCAGTCATGGTTGCTTACGCGAAAACTTTTCTCATCGTCTACTGATCTATTGTTATCTGTGACCTTGATAATGAAAACAGTTATTGAGTAATTTAGGTTTGTTTTTGGTTAATCATTTCCATTTGGGTTGTTATTATCATCGACCGACTTAGTTCTGTAATCACAAGATGACCTTATCATGGCTGTTCAAAGTAGTCAATAATGCAAACAGATTAAACGAGACGACGCCATTTTGGGCAAAGGAAACCACAGCTTGAATTTGTTTTAGGGTGCCTAAGTGTACAGTATACAACCACAAGTCTTTTAATATGGATATGCCTAACAAATCTAAGTGTAGGGCTAATTAGGCCTGATTTTTGAACATCCATTTTCACATAGCCTGTAATTCAACGAAAATCTGAGTTGCTTATTAGTAACGATTGTATCGTTATGAAGGAGTATGGATAGATGAGATAACTGAAGATCATGTTGTGTATAATGAAACTAACATACAAGCGAATGGACTAATATCTAACCACGATGATTTATATGGCCTGTGGGGCACATGTTCGCAGAGTACTAATGTCTCACAAGGTTGATTAATTTTACAGAACACAAACCAGTGTAGAAGCGTCGATATCTGGAATTTTATATTCACATTGCAATCCGCCACTGTGGTTATAATAACATTTTCAAACTTGGACGTTATGGTCACTGCGGAGAGCGGGATACTGTAAGAGAGGGATTGTTAGACATTGAACGGTAATGAGACAAGTAGGGTCAGATGAGAAGAGGCTAGCAGCATCAATGATGTTTAACTGGCATGTTTTTTTTAAACAGTAGAACTGTCTGATTTACGTTGTTATTTTTACTCCATTCCGTCGCTAAGCAGACATCTGATTGACAGTCACACACAAACACACACGTTCTCCTAATCGGAACGACTAATCGGGTTACCGTGTACATTTTGTCCCCATGCGTTGTAGGTACACTGTCATGTTCGTGAACATAAACACAGCCTACATCTACCGGATTGTGTACGTCATACATTCCTTGAGTAACGATTTATTTAGCCTCATAGCAAGCTAATACCGAGCTGTTGTTGTGATTCAGAAAATTACTTCGAGACATTTATATAAGTGCGGTAAGAAATTGGTGAGCACACTATACGGAAATGTACGAATGAGGTCATTACAAAGTCATTTAATACAGGAAGGTTTTAGTTCAATTGTTCTACTTTTGTGTAAATGTTGAAACAATCCTAGACTTTGGGAAAGTGGGATTTGAAACTTTTTCTAAGTGCTTTTCAGACCTTTGTTCACTGGTTACTATTCTTTTACCCAGCATATCTATCAAGAGAAAGCGTATTTACGTAAATGTTGAGCGATATTAAGTAATGCTTGGTTGTCGTTGTCCTAATTTCAGTGTTTGCCTTATCCCTATGAAATGAGAATATGAGGTTACGCTTTGGAACATATGATCTCATAGAGTTCCAGGGATGATTTCGCAGGCAAGACTTTTCATATAGTTACGCTGGATTTTCTAGGGCTCAGCAAGAGATCGACTGATTCAAATGATATTTCGAAGATGATATTCATGAGGTTAGCAGGAAATATTCAGCTTGTGGTGGCGTATGATTTACACACTTTAGGGATTTTGTACCAGCCGATATAAGATTGCTAGGATCAGTTTACCTTTAACTAGGGGTATGGAGTTAAGCATTAACCTCAGAAAAATGACCGGTTAAATTATTTGTTAGCATGAATTTCAGGATTTCCGCTGGTTCCAAACAGGTAGCCGGAACCACATATAAATTCACACTCTATCCACTCATTTTATCAGTGAATCTAAGAAACCCAACTTGGGACTCCTACAACCACTGCAAGATTTTCTAATTACATGTGGTCTGTGGAAGGTTTGATGAACGGAGAATGCTACGTTCTGTTCGGTTATGAAATTTTCGATCTCCTGATTCCTTTTAACTACTCAGCCACTGGAGCCAATGCGAAGTAAAATAAGTCTGGAATCTCGAACCTTTCATATGGGGATTCGATTTTCTACCAATTTCCTTGTGTCTTACGGAGTACACAGTTTTGTCCAGGGAATGTACTACCACGGTAATATTTCCCAAGGAAGGTAGAGCTTTCAACATACCTTCGTAGCTTAAGTGGCTGAGGACGCTTTGTATACAAGATTACTGACATTTGCTCGAATTTGATAACTGCCCGAGTTTTTCACAAGTGAATCATCATCATCATAGACAGCAATATATCAGTGGTTCACACTCATGCTTAACTGCCACACAACCACGAAGAAGAAAAAGCAAACCCTGTATGGGAAGAGAGAAAAAAGGAAAGAGGAGGGACCTAACCACTAAAAAATAGCTACTTCTACATTCAAACATACAACATCAAGGTGCCTACACCTTGCAAACAAACAACCGAGCTGTACGTGAAAGTTAGGCGTCATCAGCAAGGCAGCTTCCTTGCGGCTTTCACAGCCCAGCATCATTAAGTGCACTCACTTCACAGACAACGCGACCAAACAACGACAACATTCACACCACTGAGCTCGATTAGCAGCTACGTCTCCTAACGTCTCCAGCCACCGACTCTGTGAGTTGCGAGGACCCCTGCCTTGGAGGCAAACCCGATTTACCGTGGCCAATTCCTTCGTGAACGATTTCATTTCTCTACTCTGGGTCATCATCTGTCCACCTTGCACCTTACACCAGTCGGCTGCAATGTCTGTGAAGAGTGCTTGGTGTGGCAGACGTCTAGCTGGCATCACAACTCAATCTCTTCAATTTGTATAAAGATTAGTTTGTCCGATAATGTTCGAGAAAGTCGCTCAAATATTGTACCAAGTAATGCTAACGCAGTGTTAGCGATGCTACCCCACTGGTTACCACACCGTTCCTTGAGTTCAATGGTGTGAAGTAAGAAATAACCAGTCGACTACTTGACAAACAGAAATGTAAATAGTGACTTGAAATTTTGGGACGGTAGATCGTATTCACCTTGCTGATTGGGGGCCACGTAACCTATTCGCCTTCTTATCGGAAACACTAATGAGAATAACGATTAGTCCGGTTCAGTAACGTAAACAGTGTCAACGTTCGATTGAGTCGTTTGTGATATGAACGCTACTAACAGGTTGGGTAAATAAAAGTCACAAAGAAGTCGTCCGCTAGATGCGACTTCACTCTCAGTTCCAGCTTGGCTGTTTGTTTGCAAGGTGTAAGGTTGGATAGATGAGTTTGAGTATGTGGGTTTTATGATTCAACTGTTCCCTCCCTCCATAACCTTGAGTTCCAGGATTGGCTTTTTCTCTTTGCCCTCATAATTATATAGCAAATGAGAAACACTGTCAGCCGTTGTTAACCACGGCTGTTCTTTTTACTCATTATTACTTCGTGTTTTCTTGCAAGAGTTCAGACGACATTTTACTGCGGGTGTTCTCATGAGGTACTCAGTTATAACGAGCAAATGCAAAAACTTATTTGCATGAATACATATTTGGTGGTTTATAGTTAATTTTCGTGTTTGGCATGTTGTTCTGCGGAAGTTATCCCTTACTTGTTTGTATTAATTTTCTTTTGTGTTGTAATTTTGGTCTACACATTAACATCAATTCCTCCTAGTGGCGGGTTTGTGACTGTTCCACAGAACACTTAAGTAATCGGAAGTGTCAGAGCAAACAACATGTACAACAAAGGTCTGTCTACACACACAATATGATTGAGAATCGATATGACCATTTCTTGAGGGACAGATCAAGTACTTGGATGACCGTCAGTCGGATGTCAGGTTAGTCAAACAAGTCACAGATTAGTCAGTCGGCTCAGTAGTCAGTCTGCAAAAAGTTTAGTTTCGTACAATTTATGATAGACATTTATATAACTGTTGTTGAGCTGGACGCAACGATTTTCTTATTTCAAACTGTTGTGGTCCGATATGCTGTAATAACAAGCCTGCGTTTATTCTCCGACTACCCTGACTATTATCAGCTAACGCTGTGGCCACTTAAGACCTTAACGTTTCAATTACACCTCAGAGAGTTGCTCCACAGTTAATCGGTGTAGTACTTCTGTCATTGATTACGTCAGAACTCGCGATACGAGAAACTAGTGTCTAAGCAACTCTTCGTGTCAATTACAACAAGATGTCGCAGCCCCGCCCGGGTTTCTCAAACCGTGACGATTTTGTATAAGATCTGCGTTATTTTATCCTCTCTCAATGACAACAACTTTAGCGTGACATGGGACCAAAATGACACAACAAGCAATTCACTCATCCAAGCATATATCTTTCGTCCTACTGAGAGTAACCCTTATATTTTTGGGGTTACCGTGTTGTCTACATTATCTACGGTGGACTTTTCTCTAATAAGCTATCAAATACAATCAACTTTAAGGGAACTTGATGAATAACTTTAATCTGTTCTAACATAAACAGAACACAAGTCAGATGAGAATTATTCACATCCATCCATCCATACTAACGAAGTGAAAACAACCTATAATTTAATCACAAAACGATTTTAGGATAACGTTATATAGGATATAAGAACTCGATCGTGTTAAATGTGTAGTAATAAATGCAATTGTTTAACATTTGTGAGTGTTTCGTAGTATGTAGCCTCCGAAGGCTTAAGTAATCTATCACATGTTGACTAACCTCCCAAAATCCAAAACACTGTTTATATACAGGGTAGCTACCTCGATATGAACTCTATTTTCTGCTAAAAACTAATAATTCATGTCAAATGTTTATCAGTTTGAAACCGTTTGGAACTGCAAAACCAAATGAATATTTTCACACTTAATGAAAAACGATTCACTGAATATTGATTTTTTTTCTACTGTTTGCGATGCACTGATCAACATATCATCGGAATTCAGTGTAACAATTTGTACCAGATAATAGTTTCAATGCGTCCTGCATGTTCTCTTGTTTAAACTGTTACGATCCATTTTTCGATTTCTGTTTTCTATCATTACGTATTCGTTTCACCATCATCATGCGGACAACTTCTCGCCTAAGATAA
The DNA here is from genome assembly GCA_014338405.1 of Paragonimus skrjabini miyazakii. Taxonomy (NCBI): domain Eukaryota; kingdom Metazoa; phylum Platyhelminthes; class Trematoda; order Plagiorchiida; family Troglotrematidae; genus Paragonimus; species Paragonimus skrjabini miyazakii. The sequence continues at coordinate 186,226 of JTDE01000322.1, forward strand.
TCGGGGACTGTGAGTGCGCGTTTACATCTTTTCTTTTTCTTACGATGACGTATAACAAGTCCATCTGGTTTTGCGTTTCCCTCATCGTATTCAGCTTCAATCTGTTTATTTTGTGGTGATTGATTCTTTTGTAATGAAACCAGTGTCAGTTGTTGAGGTACCTCTTCGCCCTGCCTGGCGCTGTCAGAATTTTCTGGTGTGAGATCCAGAGAAGAGATGCTTGGGATACTGGATATGCCCTGACTGTGAACTCGATGTAACTGTTTCAAAGAAGTTGGTGGAATGAAAATCACTGTAGGTTTGAACGAGTGATCACTATCCGTTCGTTCTTTTGTTAGGCTCAAGTCAGGCCGCATGAGGGTTCTCGATCGAACGCGCATTGTCCAATCGAAATCATGAAGAACGAACGGATGTTCAGTGTTACGGGATTGTCGTACTAATATGCAAACCAATTGTGCAACTGCGTCATAGCCGGTTATCAGCTGAACGAACGTTCGTAGGCATCGCCAAGACATATCGCCTGTCGGAATGGTAACGAATTCATTGACATTCTAGAATTAAAGCAAACAATATAATGAAGAGTGTACGTTATATTTTTCCACCAGGCACGCAACAAATATAGGAACCACAAGACAGACTGCATAAAGATGTTAGCTTTGTTCATAGAGTGATAAACCCCAGAACTGCTACCGTGATTTAGTGTATGTACAAATTCGTTTCGGAGTTAACAGTCGTTTTGAGGCCGAACACTTCCTGCTTATGCGATACTTTTCGGCTGAACGTATAGAGCGAACATGTAGTGAATTGACCCAGTAGGAGGTAGGTCCCGATCGTCCTCATGTCTGTAGGTGAAGTAAGTCACAATCTGAGGCTACAGTCTTTAAGTGAGATGTGGATCAATCAGTTCGGTGGCATTGTTGTTGTTATTGTTTCATTGGATCAGCCTTGAACTTTGAATCATTGCTAGAGGTCAGTAATGAACATGTAGGCTTCGTCTAATTCTCAACTGTAACTTTATTATTCCTCCTTAGTGTATGAACCCCGTGCTGCCCAGTCGTTGGTTTTATAAACTGAGGTCTCCTCCCAGTCAGGGATTACCTTATTTCAGAGTGGTTTGTGGCTGTCAAGTGTCCCGGCAGAAATTACCGGTTTATTTTTGTCCATGTTGTTTTTGCCGTCATAGATGATTATGACGATGATGATGAAGAAGCAGTTAACCAGCTGATCACTCCTAATGAAGACCATCCGAGGTGTTCAAAACCTACGTAGAGTATTACAACCTCCTCGTAACGTTGTGTTATTCTCAATTCATTTACCAATAGCTGATAACTTTATGTAGTAACGGCGTTTACTTGTCACCACGACCAGTATGCTGCTATCCAGTGTCTTCAATCGTCACATCTAGAGTTGTAAACACGTGGCACTGTGTTTTGCTGATCAACTGAATGCTGAATGTAGATAGTGACTTCCGTCCGGAAATATGACTAACCAGGTGCTGATATGAAAGACCGACGACCCCAACGGTAAGCTATGCGGCTCCACCATTAAAAGCCGGCGGAACAGTCACCTCTACGTTTTGGATTGATAAGAGTCGGATTCTTTAGTTTCAACACAACCGTCAGTATTCAATAATGCAAGTCTGGATTGCTTGTAGTACGCGATGGACTCATATTTGATTTAGCAACCAGTTACTATACGTACCGAGGTTTTGTCTTCTCATGCCTATGTGTGAACATCATCACCATCATCATCGTCATAGTAGCCATGGGACTGACCAAAAAGTACTGCGTCTTGGACCGCCGCTCACCTCAACAGTGACTTGGAATATCTTAGAAGAAAACGTTACTAAGAAGGTTGAAAATTATTGAGAGAAGACTAAGAGGAAGAAGCGGAAATGGTATGGATACAGGTGCACCATTGACTGCGACATACCGCCGCCATTTCGGATAGCGTCTCTAACCGGCGATTTTAGTGATCACGAAGACCCCAGCCAAGCAGGTGACACCTACTCACTTTGCTCAATGGAGCAGTCAAGGTATTCATATTTCGTGATCACGTTGTTGCTTGACCACCATGTGGTTTTGTTATTATTAAGTATTAACGACACACTATAATGCGGAAAACAAGGTAACAAAAATATACCGTCTTCAACTTCTGCATTCGATTACATCATGCCTGAATGTTACTAATTACCACTGATAACAACGAACGAATCAACTTCCACTAGCTTGCAAAAAAGCGTCCAGGTTTCGTTCATCCGCCAGAGTTGTTTAGACGACTCGTCACTCGTAGCTCAGTGAGAACTAAGTGAACTGAAAAATTTGAAAGGATGTCATAAAATAACATAACATGAAAAGAAGAAATCGAATCGCGATACCTCCACCCATCGAGAATTTCTAATATTACACCGGCATAAGTTAGTACCTATGCACTTTACGAATTATTCTGCGTGACGGACTCAGGCTTGTGCAGCTAATTTTGTCCGTTGGTGCATAACAATGAAACTAATTCTCAGTTTCCTAATTACCCCCCCCCCCCCCGAAAGCCAATCCAGATATCGTTTTCTCATTTTTTTTCAATTTACGGTAAAGCGACTGTCAACTAAAATTTGTGAAATCCACGAGCAATTGACTTTCTCTTTTCGAGTACATCTGTTAAATATTTCTATTCCATTTAATGAAATTAATGAGACACTTTGCTTGAAAGTGCATCGAAGTTAATGGACAATAAAAACAAGTCCCGTATGGATTTTCTCGCGAAGAACCCTTGCGATATGTCAATTTAATCGAGGCCCACTAGCTCCGCAAAATTGGTTGCCTACATGCTGCAGGTCTGCTTAAATACGTTAGTCTAACTGGCCCTCAGTCTGACATAAAAGGGTTGGTACTGAACAACCAATGAAGTAAATCACAGCTAGTAGCTCAATATAAGTTTGCGTTTGAATTTCAATTTGTGAATGTGTAATGTTCAAATCACGTGACGTCAACAATGGCAAGTAGTGCGTTCAGCTCCGTCGACAAACTTGAATGAACGGACTAGTGATAGAGAAGTAGGAATTATGAGACATCATTTTCGGGATATTTAGTCATCAGTTACTCTACTACAGATAGCACGATTCAAACGCGATGCAAAAGTATGTTTATATGAACAGAATTCCTACCCAACTGAGCAGGATTCCACCACGGATTTTTTAAGATAAAACCAAGGTACATATTTCTAATCATAAGCCCAGTCAATGAAGCACAGTAACCACAGGTTTTCTTACCGGCCAAACATAGCCAACACTTTGTCGTAGACAAACAGGGCCCCGCCACAGATGTTGATCAACCACTTCGGAATGTTGTATTTGGTTTCAAAAATGCAATATGCGCTCCAGAAATACGTAGGAATTAACTCAAACCTACTATAGAACACACTGAAAACCATGTGCAATGTGGTTCTTCTGTCACACACTTATATACCTAAGCAATAATCATACATTGTGTATCGTTTTATCGTACCGCCTAATTGTACAGTAGTTCGTAATACAGCAAATGATGAACAGGAATGGTTGCAGATATTAGTACGACGAACAGTTGCTGTCAAATTGCTTGCTGTTCTTCTAATTATAAAATAAAATCCCTCATTTTCAAACTGTGGCATGCAACCTAGTATGACTTGCTAATATCTTGATGTTAACTCGTACGTTCAGGTAACAAAGCCATCTAAAGGATTACAAACCAATTAAATGACCACTTCTGCCGATGTTTGGTGAATTATACTTTTGTCCATACAGTTTTATCAAGAAGATAAGTAGATTTTCGAGATCGCATCGTCAGGTCAATGCATACATATACTACTAATACATACCATAATGATTCACCGCAAGACCAAAAAAATAGAACTCCCAGTTCTCATTTGGGCGGACCACAAACGACTGACCTCATTTTTAGCAGTTCGTAGAGGACGTTGATAAATTAACCCCTGGTCACAAAAGTCTAAGGACACGAGTGAACCTCCCGTGTGTGCACATCTGTGTGGGTGTGTAATCGGATGTTATTGGCCTCGTCCTTTGTGGACTGATCTAGTTTGGGTGACAGTAACTCACTCGACAACCCAGAACGACTAAGTTGGGTTTATTTTTATCCACAGGACGATTGACAAATGCGCTTGTTGTTTGTTTCCTTACTCCAGTTCCTAACCGAACCGGATGTTTATCCCTTCTCTCTCTACCTCGATTACTCTCCATGTGTTCTGCTGCATGACGGTAGGTAAACGACTACATGAACATGCTTCAAGTGTAGACCGGTGATTTATTCTTTAGAGTGAGAAGCACACATGTGCAAGTGGCAAATTTTGGGTAAGTATGGCTGTTGGAAGTGTTCGTTAAAATGTGTCATGTAGGTGGTACTTGAGTTGTTGAATTATATTTACTGGTACCGTATGTCAGTTAAATGTTTTGGCTGCAATATTTTTCCGATTAAATTCGTTGTGCAACTGTATTCTAGAGGTGGGCTTGACAAAAATTCCAAATCTTCATGATTAACAGATTTTTCTTATCCCATCACTAAAGCGAGGAACCAGACTCAATGTTTATCTGTTAGACTTGATTTATGATCTATTCCCGGTTGATTTGCAGTAGTCTATGAGACCATTCGCCTTAAGTAAAATCGTGAGTGGAAGTATTGCTCGATTTAGCCTCTGTCGTGAATTAGGTTGGTACATGGGTCCGAGTGAAATGCAACGGATGTCTGTGATGAATTAGTAGCGATGGTAAACATCAAGTCAACGAGATGGTGATAGAATTGTACTTTTCCTATTACCTATTCTTATTCATTATCATCATGAATAGCAGTGCATCAGTGGTTCTCAGTGATAGTTAACCACCACACATACATCCAGCGTGGCCAGAAGGAAGTAAACTGAAAGAAAGGGGAAGATGCCTAACTACTAATGATAACTACTTTTATATTCAAACATTCAACGTCAAGAAGCCTACACCTTGCAAACACAAAAACTAACTGCGGGTGAAAGTGAGGCATAATCAGCGAAACAGTTTCCTATTGGCTTTCACTGCTCCGCGTCCTTCAAGGGTTCCACTACAGCACTCGTCTCACAGACAGCTCGGTCGAACGGTAACACTCTCGACAAAATTCACGCCATTGAGCCCGATTAACCGCCATACCACCTCATGTCCCCAGCCAACAACTCTATCAGTAGCGAGATTACCAACCCGGGGGACGAATTTGACGTATAGTGTTCAACCGCTTTGTGAAGAATTCGTTGGGTAATCACTACCAAACATCCTCCTTTCTAAGCTCTTCGTTACTTACTTGCCGGTACCACCCGATGCGAAATATCGAGTGCAACCATCGATAATCGTTTTCAGTTTTCCGGCGGAAACCTCGGCGATCGAAGAGTCTATTGGAGATATCCCATATGCTCTAGCAGTTTGCCGATAATATCGACTGTTGAAGTTTAATTGACCGCCGATTACACACCATAATGCTATCTATTTTGAGGCTGCTGTTTAGATACAGTCACTAGTTCTGGATTTCCCATCAAGTACTTGTGAATATAAGCAATTGTTTCAGTGAGAGACGGGTTTGCAAATGATGAAGTGGTATCCAGTGAAACGGCCAATATTTCTCTAACGGCTTCATCCTTCACCGTCTTCATGCACACGAATGTGTTGCATAAGCTAAAGTGACATAGTTGCCGACGGACTGGTTCCTGAATTTCAAACGATCGATTCACAATGGCGTGATAGGTTTAATTAGTCAAGAATCTTAGGTAGCCCATTTAATAACCTTATGATTAATCCAAGTGATAAGTGGAATTTATACTAACTAATCATGTGAATGATCTATGAGACCCAATTATGAAAAAAGTGGGCTTCAGCAGGACTACGCTCAACGACAGAAACCCCTTGCCCAGACGATATAAGCACTGTAGCAGTTAAGATACTGAGCCAAACCGAAAGCTCATAAATGTTGTATTTGGGTTCCGTTGCCTTCCCCAACCCATATGGAATCCAGCAGGTTACGCAGTGAGGTGATTGCCAAGACAAGATCTACTAAACATTTTACGTTGGAACCCACCAGTCTCTGTTGAACATTAAAATTACATTGTTGATGAGGAGTTTGGCACATTTGATAATTCAAAGATCGGCTTGCAAAATTTATTCCAACCTATTGTTTTGTATTGATCTGGTAATATGATTTCGAAGACTTATGTTGGTCCTCTTGATTCAACTAATTTTCCAAAATAATAATTATCACGTAGTGTTAACCTTGTGAATACACTTCCGCGCACAATTAAAATATAATTAACGAACGGCAGCAAAAGTGAATGAATCATACAAGCAATTTCTTGACTTCCAAATTGACCCATATATTTCATTCCGTAACAAGACAATTGATTGCATCAACACTTCATATACGTAAAAGCTGGTCAGCGTCTTTGAATTAATGTTGATTCAGTAGTTCCTAGTGATTTCTTGCCACGCGTGTGCAACCGTAACTTGGGCTATTTCGTTGGGTGTCAGCAATTATTTGTGACTGAGATATATTTTTACTTACAACTGCTACTTATAAGTAACATTTTTTTAATTGCTAAAGTCAGATGCTTCACAAATAGCCACTTGAAAGCTCCCGATTTCATTTTTACTGTTGATGGCAGTTGTCCAGTGACAATATCCTAGAATTAGATAGCTTAATGCTTACAATAGTGAATAGCATTCAATTGGTCTATGAATTGATTTCCAATTACCACGATTATCGGATACCACATTTGAACAGCTCGGCGTTATTCAGTTTTCCATACTTGACCCATTGAATGCACCAACGCAACTTTATTATGGTCGTTAGCTTATTAGTTTTAGAGTTAAACTTTGTGCCTCTACAGCGGTAATTAAGCAACCATATTACATACTGGTCCAGGGACTCTTCGTAACACATTAACAGATCCTTAGCACTTAACAAAGAACAGAGTTGTGCAAATAAACAAATGAACTTCAAGCAGGTTGTAAACAGAATCAAATTGTGTTTAGTACTCCGTTAATGTTGGCACATGATTTAAGAACTTCACGCCTTTGTGTCGTTTCACACCATCTTCTCATCAACAATATTCAAGTGATTGTCTAAATAAAGACAACCCAACAGATGCCTCTGAATCAGTTTCCTCTCCGTATTAAAACGACTAAGTATACGGATTTTTATGGCCATAAGTGAATTCGAACAACGCGAGAAACTTTTGTCCTCTAAGCTGCCTTGCAAAAGACCAGTCACAACAGCGACTGATTTTGGCATTCGGAGATGAATGTGTCCAGATAGATTGATGAAGGTCTAGTTTAGACTCGGAGCTATAGAACTTAATTGACTTTGAAATGAGATAAAATATTTTATCCATAAAAATGAACATGTACAGAATAAGACTATCAGTTTCATCTTGTTTCTTACTTCTACCTAAATGTGGTTCTGTTAATTGCATCCATGTTATGCAGCTATGGATGAAAAGAAGACTAATTATGTGACTGAATCAGTCGAACTGTTTAGACACTGCTTGCAATATGTTCTCCTAGTATCGAATTAATGGCCAGCTTTACCATGATAACGCCTACAATCAATTAACAACATCTGAATTTATCACAACTCTGAATCGTGAGTATACTGAATGATTATCGTAGTGAAACATACCACCTGTCCGTATTTCAACATGCCTCTTTCAGTTAATCGGAAAGCTACGTAATCAGACAACAGTTACCATTTTACATCTTCCCTCCATTGTACCCTAAGGGCAGTGTGATTCACTCCTTAATTGTGTCCACAGTGTGCATTCTCGAAAAGTCAAATACTAAGCCCCTGGTTTTGAAATAACCTACCTGTTTGATCTCTATCTAAAGAGGGTAGTCCGCATTACTTCGTACAAAGCAGTAGTCAGTGAACTGGACAAGTTAAGTTAGAGTTGAAGTTGTCACTTAAAGACGAACATCTGACAAAACTGCCGTATAAAACAATCTGCACAAGTTTAGGGATGAATTAAATAGCTTCAAAACTCTGACTGATTATGTCAACTTGAGCTTGATCTATTGGTTCAGTAAAATGTCAATATCAAATCTGTGCACGTCTCATTGCATATAAAATTTCACAGGTAACTTTGCAGACAGTGAAACGTGGCACACTGAAATAACTAATGATGTTACGGTTAGTGAACGTGTTCCGTAATAATTGTGTGAACTGAGACAGCAGTCGGCAAGCGGTCTACCGGAACTTAGGTGTGAACCTTACACTTCATTCGCCAAACATCAGTTAGTGACTGGTTGTCTTATTTATCTGCGAGACCTGTTCAATACTTGTTTACATAATAAAAACGCCGTTTATTAAACTTAATGTAAACAATCATTGTCTAACGTAATCGTCCATTAGTTTATGGGCGTTCAGGTTATTCTTGTGTGGCTTACGTGAATCTTACCTACTCGAACTGTTACATTTCTTTTTGGTAGGCTTGGCCTCATAGAAAATCGTTTCGACGCTTGCTTACAAACTGTGGGGTCCTTCTTTCTACATACACGGTGTCACTGTTTTGCCACTTATAGCTTGAACAAATTCTCTGAGCAAAATCCTCTGACATCTGAAGTTGTTTTGATCCCATTATGATTTAGTTAAACACCCCAAGTTGTATGCTGGGATTGATATGAATAAACGAAATGTCTGAGCGAATTTCCGCCCTCCATATATCAGATTCGATAGTTTGGTTAGGATGAAGTTATATCTACATTATCTCAGTGGAATTTGCTTCGAAACTCCGTTCACTTGCTGTGGTCAACTGCGCCGTAAAAAGTTAGAAAGTATGTTGACTTGACATCAGGGACAGATGCCAGTATGTATAATTAGTAGCAACTAGTAAAACCGGCTGAATGATTTCGGACTATCAGATTTTGCTGTAACCATGATGACCACGGCCTTGTGGATACGTAGCTCGGCCACATCCTGACGTCTACTCACAATTAGTGGATCCGATTTCCGCGGCATCAGTGAGATTCAGCAAAACTGAAACGCTATTCATCACTTCGATGGTGGTCACTGGTACCAACTTTTAGCGATAATCTACCGTACTCCTGACAAATTAAATCAGTCGACCACAGCACACTAAAATACACTTGTTTCATTTACAAAACATCACAATTGCAGCTGCTTTTTCAGCCAGCACGAAAAAGAATAATTAACTACAAATCAAGGTTTCAGTCACTCATCTTTTTTTCTACTTACCCGTCTGTCCACATTCATCGGACTGATTTTCAGTCTTCTCTCTCTGTTTATAGTCAAAATTGTGAAGAAATTCATGGCCAAATAAGCCATAACCCACACAAGTTGCACTATAACTTTGCATATGTTCACGTCTTCGAACTGCTCCAAGAAAGCAGTTTCCGGATAAAAATTTGTCCCTACAAACTAAGATATTATTAGAGTCAGTCTTCACGAACGATATCTTGAGGAAAGTACCATAAAGAGCATGAAAATTTTCGGACCAAAGCGAATAACTTCTAACTGGCGAAACATTTTAATGTACATCAAAATACAACAGTAGTCTTAGCAATCAGATAGGTTTCATGGTAAAGTACGATAATTGGGTCGTGAAGCTGCTGATGTCGTGATCAACACACGGGTTCATATTCCGTTCCTGGCAAGGATATTCACTAATGACAAGCATCTTCTTCAGTGAAGCTAGCGGAAAAATAGAAAGCAGTACAGAAGCCGAGGTAAAATGTCAGTGGTTTTCAGATTGTCTTCGCTGAACCCCGACTGCTTATCAATGGTCACTGCAACGTATCGGCGGAAGTGCACTTACCAAAAAATACGTGGGTTCTACTTTTGAAGCGGTCTCGGTCACTTGATGAAATTTGGTCATCATCATCTCTCGAATAATGTTTTGGAAAGGCGAACTAACAAAAAGCCAGCTTATGATATTCTGACATTAGGTTACTTATAATATTCCTTCTAAGAAGAAACGCCAAACAGAAACATCACTATCCAAGAAACACTTTCATGAGATACCTAATTTGAGGTTACACATACACACACGAAAACCGTAAATAAAGCACTTTTTGAGACTTGGACTGTACTCAGTCATCTCTTGAAAAACAGTTGCAAGAATTACGTCAGATCAAACCTAGATTTATTGTGTACTGCTCGCGGGATGGATGGGTAAAACATAAATCTACTAGTGAGCAATCTTCACACATTAGTCTGACAGGTCATCTCTTGCAACGTGCACGACCAACACACTCAGAGGTTGTTTTGTGCTTTGAGCCACGGCAGTGTATTAAGCACCAAATGTTCATTGGGACAAGAGAATGAGGCTTTTAGGTAGTGGCGTATAAAATATGGGAGAATTTGGTTTCGAGTAGGAGGACCCGGAGTTGATTAATAGTGACGCATTTATCGTAAAACTAAAAGCCATTCCTATGGAATAACAGAAATGTGCAAATCACTCGCAACCTAGTTTTCAGAATGTTATAAGATGGTGAACAAACTGAAGTGTGTTACTAATGAATAGTTTGACAGAATCGATTAATGAAGTGAGACCGGACTGTGGAAATTCAGGGCTTCGAATGGATTCAAACCAGCAACAGAGACAGCATGCCTAAACGGAGCAAGCATTATATCACCTGAGCTACGAAACCAAATCAGGAGCTTGGAACTTTTACATTTGGTCTCTGTTACTCACCCATCCCACCACCTCATATGAAATCCACCAGAAGGTCCAGGGGATCGATTGGTAGGGCAGGATTTCCCAAACAATACACGCTGAGGTCCATCAGGGCAATTGTTGGGCAATGAACTTGTATCACTAATGAGTGGTTGTTTAGGTTTGATAAATTAGGTGAGAACCACTTGCGAAAACTTGAGGATCCTGCTGGATTCGAACTGTTTGTGAGGTTTTGTCGATGCGGTTGATCCCCCTGAATTACATGGTACATTCCATATGAGAAAGTGGGACCGACGGGTAGCAGAGTCCACATGTGAACTGTATTGCCCGAAGTTTAGCCTACTAATTCACCGTGACCTTTTTATTGTAGTCCTAAGCCCAGACAAAGCCTTGATGAACTGCTAGTCAAGAGTTACTGGGTTAGAATAATTTTTGTGACTGTTGGTGAACCTGCACAGTCTAACAGTAGCCAGAACCGGGTGCAGCTATGTTGCTTCGCAGTGACAAATTTTGGATGCTGTAACATCGATTAGTTTTTCGTTCTTCGATCTGAGCGGCTTACAGATATAGATGATGTATGGAAACAGCTCCAAACCCACATTCTTTAAAAAAACAGCAAAATTAAGCAAAGATGTAGGCGAAATCCACCATACGCCTGGTTATTACTTCAAATTATACAAATTTCCAATATGTATACTAAGCTGTAGGCTGCAGTATATAGGGTAGTTGAATGTAGCAAATGTGAGTACCATAGTTGGTTGTATATAAGTCAACTAAAAGACGTATATTGTTGGTTATTCTTGGTGGCATTCGTTTCCGTTGTCAGATGCAAGGTCTACTTTAGTCGAACAATGTGTATTCGCATGTGTGTTCACAACTGTACACAGGCAATGTTCATGTAAATACATATTTGCACAAATTCCGTTTTACACGAAGTACATTCTGTTGCACTTCAACACATTCACCGACTAACCTTCGGTCGCTGGCAGTTGTGATAGAACCGACGTCTGAGTTTGTGGAATTTAGGGTTCGATTCGGAAGCTCCTATACTTTCTTTTAACACAAAAACAGTGCTACTGATAAGTAGTATATGTTTAACGTAGAAATTGTACAATCTGTGCAATTCTGATCGCCCTACAAACATCATCCGCTTTTCACGCAGCAACCAAAAACATCCCTGTCATGAGTTATTCCATTAGAATCAGATCAATGAAGCAAACCTCATGTTATCCTGGGGGATTAACTTTCAAGTTACTGAGCGTGCTTGACTACAATACCACAGATCTTGCACTGTTTATTGCGTTGGCACCTAACAGCATTCAATGTCGTCTCTTGGGTGCCAAATCAGATAAAGTGTACAAGAAGTACTTCTACAAGAAGTGTTCATGCAGAATGGCTACCTAATGCGTTTCATTCAGAAGGCGATGCAGGCGGTAGAGTTGAAAGTTAAGTCACCTTCTGCGAATAAGAAACTTGCATTTATCAGTCTTCCTTTCAAGGGTGATCCCATGGCTGAAGTCATCTCGAGGAAACTCAAAAAGTCAGTCGAAACAACCTACCTTGCCGCTCAGTTGTGCGTGAGTTTCCGTTCAACACCCATTATCATGTCACAACTCAAAGACAAACTTCCATGTTCTACAACCAGTTATTGTGTGTACTCATTTGTTTGCTCGTGTCGAGCATCATACATTGGTCGTACTACAAGGTGATTGTCTGACAGAGTGAGTGAACATCATCCTGCGTGGTTGAACAGTGGTGTGGTTAAAACGGTTACAAGCGCGGTTGTTGCTCATTTGACTGACTCTAATCATTCTGTCAGTAGGAAAGACGCTTTTCAGATTGTTTACCGAGTGCCAAGGAATCGATCAAAAATGGTGAGATTCCGAATGTTGACCGTTGCCGAGGCCATTAGTATCCGATTACGCAACCCTGACCTCTGTGCTCAGAAGAAGTTCGTGCGGACACTTAATCTGCCCTGGCCCACAATCAGTCAAGCTCACGAATTGGAACAGTGATTGCGTAACTGATGACACACACGCTATCCGTAACTTCTATTGACCGTTTCTCTAACTCACCCCAGTTACTGTTTTCATATTTATTGTGTTGTAATTAGCTTGATGATCAAACACAGAAAACAAGTCTTGTTCGCTACCTTGTCGTTCAGATAAAGAGTAGTCATGCTGTAACCCTATGGTTTATTTCTCAGACGAAAATGAAGAATGCATTACTGAAGAACCTCATTAACAACGAGCCTTGCTCCCTATAGTAGTCCCTTCTCACACAAAAACCATGATAACGGACACCTCCGAACAGCTGACATCATTGAACGAGCGTTTGGTTTACCTCCTTACTGTGAACCAGTGCTCAACAACTTAATTTGATACAAACCTCTTGGAGTGCGTGTACTTGACTGTGTGTACGAGTGCGGGACTACACATGGATGCCACACACCTCAGTGGTGTGACAGCACTACAAATAAACCGCCTCAGTTGTGTCCAAAACTGTGTATCGTTTTGTCTCTAGCACACTGGTGTGGTGATCGCATTTAGGAATTCTATGTTTTCTTTGCTTTAAAGGCTGAGAATTTTGAATCACACAACTTACATCTGACTGCAACCTCAGCTTTCAGATTAGTGTTTCAGTTAGTCCACTTAAAAAGGAAGCACTTGATTTGAGTTTCGTTGTTACTAGGATGAAACGTTAGCGTACAGAAAGTCGTTCAACTAAGCAAGATCTTTACGGTCCAGTTCCCTCCTTACCCCAACGGTTGTGCACTCGCATTTATGGACTGAACCTCCAATCTATAGCGCAATGTGGTTTCCATTTAAACAACGTATGCAATTCTGCCAAGCTTTATCCGTTTGACTGGCATTTTCTATCACTACTCTTTCTTTGAACCGATTTCATTCATTGGAGACTCGTTTAATCCTTCCTTTTATCCGTGGTCTATCTTATGCGGGCTTTGATCACATCCAACAACCGCGCTGAGATATTTCACCGAATATCAGAATAACCACGTTTCCGATTTGGTCACCAATTATAATAGCGCATGTCTTCGTCCGGACCGGAATTTATACCCAGGTCCCCGTGAATGTGAGGTGGGCTTGTCAGTCACTACGTAGACACTAGAATAAGTTGTGTTGAATAGTCGCTTTCAAACGCCCAAAGATAATTTCGTGGGAGTGATGTTCAGTTTACCTGACCATTTTGAAAGAAGATTACGTACAATCAGTTTCGTTTACCCCAATCGATAACCCGTGGCAGCTATTTATCAACTTCAATGCTAGCAACAATAATCTTTTATTCGTACAACCAGTTGAATTTTGAGCATTTTAAACGTAGACAAGTCATACTGCATGCATACCGTCACACTTGCAACAGTGCACTTTGAATTCACATGCTAGGGCTATCTCGTTTTTGAACCTTCAAACTCTGTCGACCGACATAATGACGGCATTCATCAAAACGGCGGCAAACTTTTAGAATATGCATCTGTAATAAAACTCACTTACCAAATACGATGAAACTTGCATTTGTCGATAACCCAACAGTGATCAGAGGATGCTTCACTAGAGCTTCGCATCTCACCGTGTAAACCCCGTGAATAGCATACTCGGACACAACTAGGTCTGAGCCGGTTTGTTCGCAACACAAAAGCCCGTCTGGAACGATCCATTGAATTTGCAAATCAGACAGTGGATATCCGTTGTCCAAACAGCGCATTGCTACTCGCCCGTACGTAGTCATGTAGTGCTCCACTTTCAGATTTGTCGGGGGTACTGCGCTTGGAAAGTTGAAAAAATTCACTACTGATGCAAGTTATACGGGGCAGTTCCATTTAAACGTCAGTATTTGGGCGTGACCCTCATTAAAATTGTATGCACCAACGCTTGTTGTAAATGACTGAAATGCTCAGATGAGAAGTTTGAAAGTCCCCAGAATTAGGCTGGTACGCGTCTTCAGAACATCAGTACACACATGATTTTAGTAACTAGTATGGTCCAAAATTTACTACTTACCTTGAGGCTCACTATGAATCAAAAAACTGCTTGTTACGCCAGACTTTCATCAGAAAGCACTATGTCTACTAGCGATTTAACTGTGATCCAGTCTGTTCACATATGTTTATTTGTTATTTGTTTGTGAGCAAAAGAAACCATGTAACAATCAGTATTCAGTGGAACTGATCTGTCAAAAATGAGCCCCCAATCTCTTCTACCCGCTGATCAATTCTGCTTTCTTCTGTGTACAACAGACTGCGTAAGCGCACCTTCCACTTGAAGAGATATTGAACGGATAGTGTTTCGTTTGGCCTATCGACTCCTGAGAACCAATCATTTGTATTCAGAATAACTGTTGAAAACTAGTTACTTCACTCAGGAAGAGATCCCATGTTTGTAGCACATCTCATTCTGAAACACAACGCCGGATAATTGGTTGCCTAATCTACCATATTGACAGACTACTACTTGGAATCCAATGGTTGACGATGAACTGATCAACACTACCGTTCTATTTCACGGACTACCAAGAGCTCCTTGGTAATTTACCAAGTGAAGGGCTTGTGTATGAACACTAAAGTCAAGGTAGTCTGTTTGACAGTGATATAGGTTTGTAGTTTTGCGATCATACAGTAATCATTCTTCTTGGTTTTGGTGATTCTGACAATCACTAGTTCTTTCGCAGATGATTTATATAGTGCAAAAACTGAAACTCAGTCAAAAATGTTGGTTGGGCTGCCTAATGATTATAATTGCATGTAGATCTGACACAATAACAGAAAGGAATAGTTAATTTATACCAAGAATAGTGCCACTTACGTGCTACATGAACATTTTTCAGAAGCATGCGTTTACCTAGACTTGGTCCGAAATAGTAACACTTGATTTCGTACTCTCCTGGGATAAACTCTTGAAAGTGGATTGTCTTATAGGACAGACGAGGTCTAAAGTTGATCGGGTACGTGACAACTACCATATAAGGTTGTACTTTGCGATCTGAATTATTGACTTCACATGTCAGTTTGTCGGTTTGCCAATACACGTCTCGCGTCGGATTGAAATTCAATTGAACCGTGGCTGATAAAAATGAACAAAAATTCGTGTCATTTAGTCTAACATGAAAATAAGTTTAAGTTCACGCACCAATCAGTCTGTTGTGAATACAAGTCCAGGTTAACTCATAGCTTCATGGGTTACGCATTAATTATTTCAATTTTGAACCACACCAAACTTCTTTGTTCACCACACGCGTTGCTTCCTAGCAATAAACTCCGAGATATCGCGTAGCTTTTGACTAGACGGCATTTTCCAACCCCCATCTCTTTGAGTTCAGACAGAGTACACAATAATAAGTTTCAAAATGATTGACGTGAATTTATGATAGAACGCCAGTAGCATTCAAGATGCTCCGTTTGTCAATGGTGCTTGACTTCAAAGGAATAAAGACTGTACAACTGTTCCCGTGAAACTAACTCATTTCAAGTTTGGGTGCAGCGAAATTTTCTTTTCATAATGTATCAGATTTGCACTGTTTGATCAAATATTACGCTCTGATGAGGTCACCCGTTATTCTTTACCAAAGGTTGATGAATCCGTGGAAGTCAACGGCACCGAACTCGGAATTCCGATAAACCATTATCGCGTGGTTGGACGGCCGAATCCAGTCGCATTAACTGTACGTCGACTCACTGAAGTCATTTCTCAATGAGACGAATGGCCAGTTTATTTTATCAAATGAATGAAGAACATGTCGTAAGCAACAAGCATCGACTATTCATTACTGACTTAGTATGTCCACAGTGGTGTTACCTGCGTGACTTGATTCAGTTAAGTAACCAGAAGTCCTCAGTTATGTCAATTACACTTTGTGATTTGCCGATTAAAAAACCTAGAACAGTATTCCACTGCTTTCTGAGTTGTCCCTAATGACAAGCGGTGGTTGATGTTTTACTTCAAGTTATTCAGAGAGTCGCCCCACTGTTTTATTATCAAGGAACCGGTTAGGTACACAGAAGACTCACATTTAAGATGTACTGTCGTCAGATCGAGTATGCATCCCGTTTAGTCATGGGGTGCTTTATGCTTTAAAGCTGGATAGAGTGAGTCCGGTATTGGTTTATGAAGTGATACGGGTCTTGGTGTTTACGTACAACTACCAGTCTGCATCAGTACGATCAGTAAACTATTCGTATCACGTAGACTTCATTGAATGGGAGCGTACAAGTATGGCTGATCTACTTCGTTCAGGTCCAGATAACTCTGCGCTTGATGAAATAATATTTTTACACTTCACTGACTCAGTGATGCGGTGGCTTTCGGCCTTATTCTGGCAGGTGTGATATCACCTTCCCCATTTATTATCTGTTATTCAAACACACCCACTCCCCTTTATAGACTTAACCTTGGATCATAGCTATCACAACCTCCATACAAATCGCTTCTCATTGTAAGACTAGTTTATTGTAAGAATTGTGATGTTTGAGGGGAAGGTGTACATTGAACAAAACGACGAATTTATAGTGGTCCTATGAATTTAACGTCATTTTTTAATAGAAAAACAAAATGTCCCATCAAAATGCGTATCTCCTAAAGAATCAGGTTAACTGAATCGCGCAACACCTTTCAGTTGAGAGTCAAGGGGGGAGTGTAATCAGTTTTAAAGTTTGTGCAAACCTATATATAAAATCGAACGTCAGTTGTTTGATAAGAAGATTAGATATTTCGGTCCATCTTTCCTGAGGTAGACTCAGAGTCGACTGATTGGTTCTGTATTATTCGTACCAGCCAATCAGACTGCGCCTGTGCGATCGGACGCTAGTGTGTTTCAACTCTGTCTAGACTAAACTGCCTCGCTTCTCTATTGAGGCCCCTATAACCTGATTCGTTTTAGGGTCACACTTGCTATATGTGGTCACTGCACCTGATCCACCGTCTGCTGTGAATGCTTTTCATGGTAATTGCCCACCGTAAATATACACAGGCTCTGTGGGCTGGTTGCTGACTGGTTCAATATAGAATAGTCATTATCTTGCTGTACGGTGTACTTGAATTCTGATAGAAAACGAGGGAAAAACATATCGATCTTGTTACATCGCTGCAGCCCTCAATTGGACAGACCGGAATAAGTAAGGTTCCAACTAATGCGAAGAAACTGCCATTCCTAATGGGACCAACGATTATTGTATGTCGCGTGAATTTCGAACTATGTTGTACCTGCCAAAGTAGCTAATACACCCTCGTTCAACGTGAGGATGATGACAGTAAAGTTTCTCAGACGATTATCCTAATAAACATTGAGAAGGGAACAAGATAAAAGGTGGGAAAAGCGACCCAGATAAAAACGACGCCAGCGGTGTCTAAACACTTGTTTATTTATACGGCTGTTTGATTGTCCAGATTATTAATACTATGACCAAAAACTGTAGTAACCAGAAATCGTCTGTAGAAGTCAAACAAGTCAGATTAATCTAAATGATTTTCAGTAGACCCGGTACTTGTTTAGGCAATGGTAGCAGTTTGGCTAAATTCGCTGGATGTATTCCAGTTTTTAAAGTGGCCGTTTACATTGGAATGTCGCTACAGTAGAAGACCAGTTCACTAAAACACACTTTTTATGTAAGAAGTGTATTTCACCTTACTGCTTTTTAATAATGAAAGAGAACCCTAACAAGAACAAATCTCTAGTCTATTGCTTTCTTTTGAAAGTGGTCGGTCCAAATGTCTGTATGAACTCAAAATGTGCGATAAGTTTATGACGGTGTTCTATTTGAAATTTATTCGACACGAGTCACCTGTGACATGCACCAACATTTGTTCCGTCTGTTGTCCGTATACACGTTCCATGTAGCACGCCGAGGCTTGGCAACTGAGTAGAAAACGTCTGCTAGTTCGATCCAGTCTGGCCCAGTTAGCCTTGTTGTTGGAAACTATCACGAAAGCTCGAAGTCCCCACTGGACCTGTAGCTGTACGCACAACATATTGGCGGGCACATCCGAAAGATCACATGTGAGCGATCCAAAAAATGTTTGCAGTCGATCCAGTGGACGCAATCGAATGGGTAGTACGGGGCCTACAAGCGAAGCCATTCGGTAAAGGACAGACGTTGAAAATGATCAGCTCACGTCTTTTTCTGTTACAGGATGTTCACTGTCACAAGAAGACTGCATGATGGCTGACCTTAATGTGAATTGGACTCTTCGATTAAACACAGACTCTAATCGACCATTTAAAATTGTTAACAGACAACATAAACAGTAATATATCGGTAGTTTTCACCTATGCCTAATTGCCATACAACCATGAAGAAAAAAGCAATTCATGTACAGGAAAAGAGGAGAAGAAAGAAGTAGAGGGAAAGGGACTTAGCTGCAAAAAATAGCTTCGTCCATAATCAAACAATCAGCATCAAGGTACCTACACCTTGTAAACGGAAAAGCAAACTATGGGTGAAAATAAGGCTTCCATTGCACTGCAAATAACAACATTCACGCCACTGACTTCGATTGGCCGCCATCTCACTTAAACTCTCCAGCCACCGACTCTGTGGCTCGCGAGGGCCCCGGCCTGGGCGACCTACCCGACGTACAGTGGTCAACCCTATGGTTAACTAGTTCATTTTTTCCACGCTAAGTCATCATATGTCCACCTGGCACCTTACACCAGTCGGCCACAGCGTCGGTGAAGACTGCTCGGTGTGGCAAATCTAGCTGGGATCCTAAGTACAGGAACTAATTATCTAAGTCTGTGTAAATACAAGTATTGAACAAAAAAATCTTTTGACAATCACTACCAAATACCCACTTCCTAACTTTTTCGTTGCTTACTCATTGGTGCCCACATCCGATACAAGTGACCAAACACAAACTTCGCTGGTGAAAGACCTGCAGACGGTTTGCATCTTCTGATCTTAACGGCGATGTTTTGCTGTCGTAAGGTAGTGCTGCCACCTTGTATGCGTGACCGTTAAACCTCAGAGGGATACCTCCCTGTCGTCGAAGATGTTCTGGTTTGCCGATTACTACCTGGTCTCAGGGATATACGCGTCCATTTTGTTCCCTCCACTTCCACCGCTTCATCTGATGCACTTATCAAAGGACACAAATCGGTGGACAACCTCTATGACTTCATTAGCCAACAGTAAATCTACGTAAACACCGCAATCTTACAGAAACACCTTGTACTATCAGACTTCAAAACGCAGCCCGAATTACTCGGCAGAGTGCGAAATAGCATCTAGTATTGTTTGTGTTGCTTGAAAATTGTCAAAGAGCAACATCGTTTTGTCACCATAATCAAGACCAGTCAGTCTTCCACCAGGTAGGAGGTCCATGCAGTTATCCTATGCGTGCCGCAGACATTCCTTCATTATTTCGTTTGTAGTAAAATTAAACAAAAACAGCGAGATTCGACAGCCTTGATGTATGCAGCTGTTAAAACTGTCAAACAGTTTACTGCAAACCCTAACCTGAGCAGAAGTATGAGAACAAAGCGCCGACAGTATGTTCACATACTTAGTCGGTACATCTTTGCGTTTAAGCGATTATAAAATTGTAGATCGAACCACCTAATTGAACACACCTTCGTAGTTGAAGAATACGGCGATCGTTGGCCAGCGGTACACAAGACGCCGCTTCAGAATTTGGCAAGAAGTACGAATTCGATCAAAACAACTCCAACCAGAGCGAAACCCTGGCTGTTCTTCCATAATGTTTGCCTCTCGGGTTGCAATGAGTCAACGAAGTATAATGGATGTCAGAACCCTAGTGTAGTGAAGAGGAACGATCGTACTATACTACACACACCACTGCTATTCCGCAATGGGGCCACAACATACACTTTGGCATTAAAGTGGCTGCAAGAAAAATACAAGAAACATCGGAGTGCAGCACTGCATGAAACGGTTCTTGGTTCGTAAAGGAACGTAAAGGAACTGAGCGTTGGCGTCTATAGCAACCGTGATGCTCTGAGCCCAGTACCGTATGCAGATGAGTGTCTTTGTTTGTTGTCATATGTAAACACATGACCCATGTGTTGGTATCCTGAATAGACAACCCTTTCGCCATCCGCGTTCTTGGTTTACAACACTAGTGAGTGCTGGGGCCAAGCTAAATCCTTTATGGTTTTCGCAAAAGCTTCTGACTCCATTCTTGAATATGGAAACTATTATCGAGTGACACCAGCAAGGAAGGATGGTCTCCGTCGTCCACACAAGTTGAAACAACTGCGTCAAGGCTTCTACTAAGGCCTCCTAACCTTTTTTAAAAAGTGCCGGCACGAGATCATCTAGACCAGCAGCCCTATTACGTTTGAGAACCGAAATGTAATTACGAACCTCAGTCTAAATGGGTGTTACTAAATGTACTGACTTAGGTGCGACATTATAAGTTTGTGGTAGCAAAATAATAGAGGCAAGAGGCCAGCTAAATTGGCTCTCAAAGTGTTCCGCCCAGCGCTCTAACCTTAAGGACTTATTATAGGCGAGTGTGCCATTTGCGTCGCTGACGGCTTCACTGACAGGCGGTCGCCTGGGACAACTAGCACGGATAAGCCTGAAGAGTGTGCCGATATTCCCCAAATCAAAAACGACCTCCATTTCCCTAACTTTCTCCATTAACTAAGCCTCACGTCCGCCGTTTAGGCTACGATTCAGTTTCCTACGGATATCTCTCCTATACTTGTTATGTGAACTGCCAAGAAGAATGTCCCGTCTGACATCTATCAACTCTAAAGGTTTCTCTGAAATACAGCATTTGTTCAGCCTGCAAACTTTCGTGCCGCATATCACGGTACATGCTACATGATAGGCCTGTGAGACCTGGGTCCAACAGCTATGTGAATCCTAGGGATGAAAAGTGCTATGGTTGCTTTCCAGGGTAGTTTAATACTTTGCCATCTTCTGTAAAAGAAACGGAGATCATTTGCTATACGTATATTGGATGATAAACTGTTGGAGTTAATGACCAGTCTGTGTATCTTTTGAGGTCTGATTCAAATGGCTGTATGGGTAGAGTGTGAATGTGGCCCCCGTATATCTAGAAATTCTACGGTTTTCACAAGTTTAATGTATGTTTGACGTCGTACGATTTTCACGCTGAGATTCAGAGGATAGTTTGATCGTTGGTGTCTACACAAAACAGTCAGAACATGAAAATTGGTGGATAAATGAATTTAATATTGACTCGTCAGTACTCTTGAACTTGATTCTTCCCTGTACTCAGTGATCAGTTTCAACTCGTTTATTGATTACCCTGCTTCCTAGTTAGGTGCTATAAGATAAACCACCCGTGTTGATTCAAATTTGGTCCTGACGAGTCAATACGAAGTGTCTGCATCTACCAAATTTCATTTTTATGTTCATTAGCAAAAAATCGAAAAGCATCGATAGTTAATCGATGCAAATTGTGTAGCTTAATTTCTGATCTTCAGAACCAGTTATTCAGCTACACCGTAACGATTTGTCAGTAAAGAAAATTCACTCAAATATTAGGAACCCAGACCAATGGTTTACCAGTCCACATAATCTGCGGATTCTCAATCTGCATGGCATAAAACTGAAAGTTTTCTACTGATAACTATAAAAACAATCAAAGGAACCGGTTCGCCATAAGGCAGGAATTGTGAGTCATGTTCGTTCCTGGTCAATAAATGAAAGCTTTGTGGACTTTCGGGCGGTCACTAGGTTTTTGTTGCGTGAATGTTGTGGTTTTTTGACTGAGTCATTTGTAAAGTAAAGATGCTTAATAAAAATCTTCATCATCATCCTCACAGACAGCAATACATCAGTGGTTCACACTGATGCTTAATTGCCACAAAAGATGAGGAGACACCTGGTGTCAAACGGGGCTGCCAATCACACCCTCATCATCATCATCATCATAGACAGCAATACATCAGTGGTTCACACTGATGCTTAA
>JTDE01000322.1:214261-231718 GCA_014338405.1 Paragonimus skrjabini miyazakii
TCACTGGTACGCATGCTTCTGTTCGCAGATGACAGCGCGCTGTTCGCACATAGCGAGGACGAACTACAGCGATTGGCCACGGCTTTTGCTATCGCGGCATCCAAGTTTGGACTGGATATGAACACGTGTAAGACATTTTCTTTTCTTTCAGCCTTCTCCGGGCAGAGGTGCTGTCTGTGCACCTTCATCCCAATTTTGTGTTAATGGAGATGTTGTCGGCAGTTGCACAGATTTCTGCTACTTGGGCAGCAATCTGTCCACCGATCTGTCCGTGGACCGCGAGTTGAGAGCTCGTGTGGCAAAGGCTAGTACTGCTTTCGGACGTCTTGAAAGACGTATTTGGAAGAACCACAGCCTGAAACCGAGCACTAAGCTCTTTTTTTACCGCTCAATGGTGCTGTCTATACTGCTGTATGGCAGTGAAGTGATGTTGGCTGCATTGGTAGTTCTTTGCGCGACCTGATTAAGATTTGATTTTTTTGTTAAATCATGACGGCCCATTAGAGCGTGACTGGTTCTCTAAGCTATTCTTATGGTAGCCGATCATCATCATAGACAGCAATACATCAGTGGTTCACACTGATTCTTAGCTACTACGCAACCACGAAGGAGAAAAAATAAACTTTGTTTAGAAAAACAGAAGAAGAAAAATATAAAGGAAAGAGGACCTAACCATTGAGAATAGTTACATCTATATACAAACATACAACATCAAAGTGCCTACACCTTGCAAACAAACAATCGAGCCGTTGGCTGGTTCTTATTTTACGTTTTTCTGGATTAACGCACGCTAACTGACCATATTCATTGTATCGTAATCGATAAAGTCGGTTACAATGTCTGTGTGCAGTACATCTTACGTAATCTTACTTGTGTATTCCAAAGTTATCAAGTTTGGAGCTCTTATGAAACAGGTTTCTCCAAAGTTTCTTACGGTGACGGTACATTTACTAGCTTTCTTGCTTGAATAATGCACATCACCTGTCACAATATAACTGCCAACTTTGGCACTAATGTATCTGCGTGTGAGACGAATGTTCTACTGCAATATAACGACGTATATACTCAAAAAAATGAACAAATGAACAAATGAATAGCCCACACGCCTACTGGTATGAAAAGATAACAGGTGAGGGAATTGAGGATTCAATGAACAGAAGCATGAATACAGACGGACAGTATCACGACATCAATGCCTTTTGGGCCAGGAAATAAATATCAGTACACCGTGCATTGAGGGACCTGGAAATTAAGTTTTCCCAAATATCCCCAGAAATGACAACCTTCCGTGCACAAACATATACGATGCCCCGTCAGAGTACAACAATCATGCCAGATGTGCAGAGGTTTCTCGCACTTACGAATATGACTGTATAACCACAACTTTGAATGGCACGTGCCACCTTCGTACAACTGACAACGAAAGGTGCTGGTCGTGACTGCTCTATCTGACGTCAAGACGGTGAGCTGCGCAAATGCATGCTCATCTTTTTCAGAATTATACACCTTGTAATGGGCAGGTCCATGCAATTGATCCCAAACGGGGATGTACTGAACTGCTCCGGGAGCCTGATTCACCGCTACACATGATTGCTTTGTCACGTCATAAGTTGGTTCCAAGTTGTCATTGACCATATGCGGATGGAGCAACTGGATTTTTTCCAGCTGTGAACTCAGTACTGTGGCCACTGGAACGAGATCGGATTTCGGTTGACCTGCTGGGAAAAACAATCAGGTAAGCATGGTTTGGGGTAATCTGAAGCATTTACTCATGTAATGACTGTGATTATAATAATTGTGTAATCTCAGCAATCCCTGGAATAACGTTCCAATAACGGTTTTTCGTAATGTGAAAACGGCAATTTTATCGCGGATGTTTTTCACCACTCATGTTAGGAAGAAAATGATTTGGAACAAGAATTCAGTGGTGAGCATCCGCAAGAATAATAGATGTTAATATGTTCCTCATCTGCGTAAGTAATTCATATGCGACGGTTAGTAACTAATGATGAATCACAGGCAATAGCGATACTTCCATCTCCATTTTCGAAGTTATATTCGTTTCCGTTTCTCCTATATGATGTCCATAATTTTATGTTGTTACAGGACGGAAAAAAATCTTTTCTTGTGAGTCTAAAAAAATTGTTTGGAAAGGTCTATAGGTGTTAAGAAAATGTGAATGGAACTACATAGATGGAAAAGTCAATAAAGCTGCTAGCTGCAATCAGTTCAGTACAGAACATTGAAGTACACTGAATCTGGATTCTATCAGATATGCACATTTAATGACCTGTGAGAGTGAGCTAATATGGCGGTTAAGAAACCTGTATTGCTGATGATGTCTCACGTATGTGCCCGTCACGCAGTGCTTTGAAACTCTTGACCAATTCAGCCGTGACCACATAGTTGGGCGATATGAACAGATTCTAACTGTAAAATAGTTTCGACTGGCAAAATAACCTGCCTATTCCAACACTCAATTTCAACGAATGACCCGTTGAAGTTTCATCTTTATTTAATGGGAAGAGGGATGCCAGTGGATGAACTGGGTTGTACAGTAGTTCGTAGGTAAAGATTATGTTCCCCGTGAGTAGTATGTAATTCATTAAGAACTGGCCTGATTCTGCCAATACTTTTGCGTAAGGGTTTCCTGAGCCCCATAATCCTTCGAGTGGCCAGTTGTTAGGAGGCGCATCTCCTAACGAGACAGCCAGGATGCATCACGCCACATCGATCGGCCGGCCCAGCTCGGATGGTATGGTCGTGGGTGGTGGTATGGTTCCACTCAGCCAGTCAGGTTGCAGGTGTGCGGTCGAACGCCTGTGAGCTATCTGGGCAGTGTTTTCTCTCGCGTTTCCTTCGGATGCCCCCTGTAACGTGATTTGCACTGACACCCTGACTGCTATATATGACTAGTTAACTTGATTCGCTCCATGTCTGTCAGCCATCTATAGTAATCGTTTTGTCCTATAAATTTCGAGCTTCTGTGACCTAGTTTTGTCTCGCTCGTCCAATAAACGGTGTTGCAGCGTCTCTTCTGATTTCCCAGATTTGGGACAATCGACTGAGCGCGTAACCAAGGCGACGATCCCATACCCGTCTCTGAATATTTCCAATAAATGCCAAATATTTTTCGAGATAAGAACGACTGACTCGTATGTTTGCTTCCAGGTATGGCCGGATGTCTTTAAATTTGCTCACATTGAACGGTAACCTAATTTCTGTGGACCACTGGTTTAGACAGTTCAATCTGTCTAGTAAGGTTATCACATCTTCCAAGCACTGTAGAACTTGCCAGAGAGTCGTGTCATTGGCATAGAAGAATATCAGTTATCTGACTTTGCTGGGTAGTTCAAGACCGAAAACACTGAATAACAGGGGTCCTAAGATTGTTGCTTGCGGAACTCTGTTGTTGGCAGGGTACCACTCTGAAAACTGTAAATCAACCTTCAGGCTGCATCGACGATCACTTACATAATCCTCAGATCACATGAGTAAGCATCTACCGAGGCGATAACTATTGAGTTCCCGTAGCGAGATGGGATAATCAACCCCGTCAAAGGCTTTGTAAAAGTCAAGGTAAACCACACCTATGACCAGTCCTCCGTCTACAGCCTCCATCCAAACATCATGAGCAATCAGCAGATTCGTGATTCACGAGTATCTCCTACAAAAGCCTAGAGAAAGTCATATAGTTAGCTCTCCATTATTCTAAAGACCACTGAAAGCAACGTTATGGATCGATAGATTACTGGGCCATCTGTGCGCTCGCTTTTTAAGATTGTTGTGACTGGGAACTGCTTCCACGCCTTCAGTAAACGGCCGGTTGATAAGGAGTGACGGAAATTTGCTGTAAATGGACCTGCTAATTCCGTGGCGGAGCATTTCAAGACGACGGGATATGAAGTCTGAACAAGATGATTTATATGTTGGTAGGTTCTCTAAATTGATTCTGACCTGCGACACTGGAATCTGGGGGTAATTCGGTTAAGTTTTTGCTTATATGCCCAAAAGTCGATCGTGATTAACAGTTATGCAACTTAACCACTGTTTACCCGGATTGTTGGCCGCGTCTGCATCTGTATTGGTAAATTTACCAGAGGTTTACAATTGCGAAATGCCAACCTTAATTCCTGTGTGTGATGCGCATTCGCAGTAGAAAAGTCTAGAACTCACTTTCAGCTACTGAACAAGACAGCGTTGATAGCAAAACCGATCCTCTCTGATAGCAGCCATGGCATAATTGCGCTAAATAACATACCCAACAAGCGCAAGTTCAGTTTGTTCTAGGCACTACCTGCTTCAAGTTGAACAGTTCTATGAAATCGGACGTTTGTTTCCGTTCCTTAGGCGCACCGACTTTCAACTATGCTGAGAATGCTTAACTGGAGCATGGTGTTTGACGACACCGGAGATTTCCTCAACGCTGAGCTGACAGTGATCATCTAGGCTGAATGTAATGAAGGTTCCAGATCATTTAGCCTTGCTAAGCCGTGTATTAAATCCAGCGAAATTTGCCTTGTGATAGGCCTTCAGACCTGTATTTTAGGAAAGTGTATGGTCTATCTCCGTGCAGGTAGTCGAATTCAATTATCCCATGAACACTACGACCAAGTAGACCAGTGACATCAACCTCGTTGGTAAAAATGTAATCAAGACAAAACGGTGCCTGGCCCACCCGCCACCTTGTATGGTCCTGGACAGGTTGGAATAATTCAGCCTCTATCATTGCTTCGAAGAAATCCTCACCACAGGAAGATGTTACAGTATTGACTAAATGGTTCTTGAAGTCTAGCTCCGGGTGATTAAAATCTTCCATTATCAAAGCAGAGCGTTGCACAAGGCTGCATCGGCATCTCTATGTGCAGAAGGCGATCTGTAAATCATACCAATCAAACGGCTGAAGTTTCGAGTAACGTTAACTACTTGCCAAACTGACTTCGGAATATCCAGTAGCACCCTATACTGAATACTTAGGGTGTTCAAGTGCAATCCTAAGTAAGAAGCGTTATCACATCGTTTACCGACTTTTCCATCATTGCAAATCATCGTCACACCAGGGATACGCGATTCTGCCTTACATCAGATCTCCAGAGTGCTCACTACAAATGAGTTTCGCCGAGAACAGAGATCTCGAAGCTCGTCCCGTTTGTTAGTGTGTGAGGCGGTGTTGATGTATGAACAATACCAGGGGACAGTTACAATGCTTGCACTGCTTACAACGGATGAATCTACTTGAGAAGATCCATCGAGTGAGAAGAGTTGGGTCAGTGTGTTGTAGTGTACTTTGCGGTCATCATCTCCTATTTGAATGGCAGCAAGTCGGGTTTTTCGAACCACTGGACCGAATTTGGCATCTGCGTGAAGATCTCCTGGGGCAATATCAGGAACAATTGCACCGGGTCCTGTGACAGTGTATGGTTATCTCCACCCTGAGCTGAGATCTGTCAGAATGGTACCTGATCTCAATAAGCAGCTGTGAACCGGACATAAACTAAATTGCAAACACCTGTCCTGCCGTTTCTTCTGTTAGGATGGTTATCTCCAGCAACAGAGACACAAGCTTGCCGAGAGCAAGCTTGCTGACCAGGGTGGACGATTTACGCCGGCGGCTGTTAGAACATAGATAACAATTAGTTATGGCAAGAACCCTCACTGATTTAGGTCGTACACTGTTTGAACAACAACAACGTTTTCTGCAGTACACACACTATGTATAATAATATTCTTACGCTTATGTTCATCAACTCCCTGTGCTTTAGACAACAACTGCAGGCGCGTGTATTTGTCTCGGTTAGAGAACATCCTAACTGAGTTCTCACCTCTCTTGTGAATCGCATGTTGCAATGCCATTAGCTTCTCGAAGTCAGCTACGGTATGTTTTGGTTCACAGATAGGGTTTGATTCTCCGGCGTGCGTTGTGCTGATAAGACCCAACCAGGTTGAAACAGCTTTTCACCACTTCTTTGGTGGTCACTGAGACCAACTGTTTGCAGATATCAGGAAAACTCAAATCCTTAGAAAATCCTAAAAATTCCTCTCTGTCATGCTCCACCTAACTTGCTAACATTGAATACAATTATAGACCGACTTACAACTATGGACGAGTTTAGTGATAGTATCCGTGTCCTTGTTTGTGATGTTTGCTTTACGGTGTCAGTTAAGGTAACTATGCTGGATTTCTCCCTGCTTCTTATCGTTCACTTTGGCCAGTTAGATCAGCCGTAGTTGCAGAAGTGTATTAGGTTTTGAGTAGATTGGTTGGGGTCGGGTGCGAGGTTGTTCACTTTCGACAAGCGGACGGTGATGACCAAAAATGGGTCACGTCTGCGAGTGTTGAATGAATTTAATAGGTTGCTTGGATTTGTGGTAATTCGACGGCTGCGATCATCTGCGGGTGATATTCAACTTGAAATCAATCAAATCCCCGACCACTCATCAGTAATGCCTTAGCTGTCATACATAACTGCTTCCAATAACGGAATCTGAAATGCATATCTTAGGATGAAAATTCCACTTGCGCACAACGAAGCAACCAAATATTCGGCAAGAAACCGGGCCGTAGGATACATAAAGCGTACTAAGATGCAGTACTGTGGGTGTCAACCGATTTCACCTGCAATCCGAAATCTTAGAAGTATTTTGACCCGGCGTTGCAGCTTCGTTATAAAACAGCGATATCAGTTTAGAAGATAAAAAAATGAGACTGAATAAAAATTATCACCGTAAAATTATAATACGCTTACATCAAGCATTTTGAAGGAACACTGCATGCACTCATTACCGCCAACTGAAAACGGTTTAAAAGGATGTACAAAATCCTTTCGGTTATTCGATTTTTGTAAACTTTAATGGCCTTCTCAGTCTTCAATTTTCCTTTTCGGTAGGCAAATCATAGTTTCATAGTGATGGTAAGAGTGTAACATAAACCACGCCTAGTATGTTCGTTTTTAACGAAGTTGAGATTGATAGTATAATCAAAAATCTTGTTTCATAATGTGGGGTTGAAGAACTGAGCTTTCGCTTCTTATTTGCCAGGGATTAGATTGTTAGTTAATTTGATCCAAATGCGTAAGAATGGAAAACGGAAAAAATTACTGGTTGAGTTTGTTTTTACCACAGGTCGCTTATTTGTTTCGTAAAGTTCTCCAACTTTCTGGTCCAAAATGTACACCTGCCAGCCACCAATGAAACAGCCAATGACTGCAGTGAGATCTACTTTTTGGTTCATTGGTTCACACTTCACAACCCATAAGATGTCTTCCTCGTATCCCAAAGTTGAATCACTAATCATAGGGATGGGAATCGCCAGTGTAATAGGTCAAGACACAAATATTCACATCTTTGTTGATTGTTGCAAAATTTTCCATACATTTTAGTAGGTCATAAAACAGCTGGACTTATTTTAAATTGAGGAGAACGTTTGCAGAATCATTTCAAGAAATTTCCACCAGAGGAGCTAAAATTGTACGTTATATTGTGTGTGGTACATATCGTGTAGCAAGGTCAGTTTCGAAGACTCAAAATCCTAAATCGCTCACGAGGCAAGAGTTGTCACACTCGTGACTAATACTTTAAACACAAAATCCGGACATGTCCGTAATGCGTTTTGATCGTTTAAAGTCACCTTCACATTCGTTTACCTGGAGCCGGGTTTCATGACTCCACTTATGTTTGTTTGGTGAGTAACTTATTGAATCAAACTAGTCTTCACAGTATCCGTTTCCTGGCTTACGCTATATGGTTTGTATTAGCGTAAAACAAGGAATTTCGTGAATGAGCGCGACATAGTGTGTGAAGTAGCAATAATTTTTGTAATTCTACATGACCAACAAAAAATTGAATAAAGCCAGGAACAATTCAACAACTTTACTGCTTATTTTTTTAATCGCATTGCATCAAACTTAAATTTTCCATACATGTATAATAGTGAAAATTCACCATCTGGCTGACCATTCGAAATGACATGAATATAACTATCTCTAAACATCCAAATTCAATGAAACTATTTGGCTGTCTCAATAGCAAAAAGATTCCTTGAAAAGTCAGTTGCTCTTCTCTTCAATACTTCATGCTTCTCCTTCTGTCAGTAAAACATAAAATGTGATAGTTGCATTACTGTCTGCTTCAGGGTTAAAACCAAAATTTATACAATTTGCGTGAGAAAGTTTAATACAACAGACATGGAATTACTGATAAGTAGCTTGGTAAATGTGAAAATTTAGAAGAGACCCAATTGTAAAAATTCTAGACATCGACTGAATTCGAACCACTGACAGTAACAACGTACCAAAACACATCAAATGCTTTACCAGCTGAGCTAAGAAGCCAGGCCAGTTGGTTGGTTGGGTAACTTGATCCAAATTTGAAACTTCTGAGCTTCTGGCTTGACTTCGTAGCTCAGCTGGTAGAGCATTTGCCGTGTTTGAACATGTTGTTTCTGTTGCTGGTTCGAATCCAGCCGAAGTCTAGATTTCTCGTAATTGGGTCTCTTCATAATAGACATGGTAGAAGACGAATACCCCACAGGTTTCAGACCAAATAATGTGAGAATTTGTCATCACAACTGTACTGGTAGTGCAGTGCAATTTAACTCACTCTTTGCATTCAGAATGAACGGTTCGTCGTCACCTATCAGTAGACTAACGGTGGTCTAGTGGGTGACATTTTGCAACCGATTTACTTTGAAAGTGGAAGAAATTCAACCGTTTTCCACAATTTACAGCTACCAAGTACGGTGCTACCATGGTGTCTGAACGAGATGTCTGTTTTACGTGCAGCAGGTCTTGACAACAAGAAGTCGAGTGACGTCTGAAGCGACTGAAAGCCAAGACCGCTGAGTAAATTGCGTTTCAGGAAGTGTAGTATTAAAAGTGTGAAAAGGAAAGGAATAGTTAGACAAAGAGAGTTTAACTGACATTTTTATTGATACAAGAAAGAGGCGTTTTTTTTACTTTCTGAAGCTAAACAAATGTCATGACTGATCTAAGAAGAAAAAAGTCGTTCTTTTTGGTCACCCCTGTTATTTTCTAGTGTCTTATTTTCACAGAGTCCTTTCATCACAATAAACACCACAGCTGTTTACATTCTCGCACAAAATTCTGAATCAGCCTATGCCTAACTGTTGAAAGTTCATAAAGTATTCCCCCATTCCTAACACTCCATCAAATTTTGTCAAGAAACAGTCAAAAGTTTGCACATCTTTTAAGAGAAAATGCCACCAAGTTACAAGTTACTCTTACTTTTCTGATGGAATACAATTCGAAATTGTGCATTTTCACACTCAATCAGGTGTATACCTGAGGGGATTCGTTCAGGCTGATGCAAAAGCAATCCGCTTTTGTCAAATTTCAGTTGATCTACCGTACTGTTGCAAAGAACGTCTCGAAATCCAATCGATGTCAATTGCGGAAATCGTTTCAACCATGTAGCACGTAGTGGGATGTGTTTTACACAAAGTGGCGATGAGTGAGTTGTTTGCTGTACATGGAAAACGGCCGGGACAGCAGCACAATCCAACCGGGTCTGACGATCACGAATGAACAATTTGGTCTGTTCCACTTTTTCGGTTGGGCCATTGCAAGAAATTCTATTCAGACCGATAAATAAATCCCCGGAGGCAATTAGTGATTTTGCAACTTGCCGTTTACAGTTCGGTGTACATCCATCTGACTCTAACAATTGAAAAGTGCAATTCCACTCAGATGAATCAACCGCATTGCAGTACGAGGTATGTGTTCCACGACATAGCTGAATGACCGGGTCAAAATCCTCATAGATAATGGGGTCTTTTGGAATCAAATATATTACTCCATCACTGTCTGATTCTACAGAGGAGTATCTTGTCAAATATATCAACAATACTAACAGCACTAGTCTTTTAACAAACTTCCAACACATATTCAAAAGACGGCGTGCAATCCTATTTTGAATCGATCAGCAAATCGATAATTCGTCACCTGACAGTTGCCGAAAAGATTGTTTACAGACTCCAGTAAAATTGCCACTTCCCAACAATGCACTCAGAAGATACTTTGAAACAACATTTCCACGAAGTTGAATACGGAAACCCAGAATTTTCATATTCAGACCATCATAAATTTAAAAATCGTCGATATGCAAAGATTAAGCTGAAAAATTCACTGGCAATCAATGCACTCGAGTATGCAAACTCAGGATTACTTTGAAGTTGTAGATGATAGTACATGATTAAAAAAACACGAGACACTAATGTTGGGAGTATGAATTTGCTACAATTTAACAGAGAGAAGAAAATATGTGAGCTAGAATCAGCGATTGAGTAATTCGTTTTAATATTAACTGCCATGGTTCTAAGGAACAGCGGAATTCGTTAAAAAACTTCATAACTGTTCTCCTAAAGGGGGACACGAATCCACAGACTCAAATAAGTCATAACCACAATCACGATAGCCAAGCCGCCAAACTGAGAGCACGAGCTGTCTTACACCAAAACTGAATCAGAAGGATGTTCTTGTAAAATAACTAATCGATAGATCTCAAAATGAGCCAGACCTAATAGAGGTGAACTGATGTAACATCTTCATAGGAGAATGTAGAGTTATTCACAGCTTATGGATAAGCTATTGAAAACAAAACGTACGCCCATCACTGCCAGTCAGATGAAAGGGGGTTAGTTGTTGTTTTGAGTTCATTTATCAGAAATAATTTATTTGAATACATGTCGGATTTAAACGACCAAGTTGATGGAATCGAAACCCAGAAGCACCATTGCAAACTGACCGATCAGAACGAAAATGTTTGTAGTCCAGTCGCAACCGACCTTTTGAACAAAACTAAGCTTCTGTTATGTCGCTCGGATTATCTACCTTTTTATTTGTCAGCGCGTTAGGGAAATACGTAACATCAGCTGCACATGCCTTTGCATTGAACAGTTTTGTTTTTTTCGTGCAACACAGATGTACTTCCTGTTATTCAACCCACTTATCTGCCAACCGCACTGTGTTGGCTTCGCTACCCCCTGTTCTGCTTACTGCTACTGATCCTGTTCTGTTAATTTTATGCAGTTCAACCAAGGTTATGAATAGAAGGCTGCTATTCGGTTTGTTCTTATGGACACATTATGGTCTTAAATTTCAAGATATTTTACAAACTTAATGATTTGATTAGCCTGATATTTCGTCCCGCAAACAATTGGTTATAAATATCTGTGGAACCAATTTTGTTTGGCTCACGACCAGATGCTAAACTGAACGGGTCCGTAAACACCACCCTGCTTGGCACAACAATGAATGCAGTCAACAGCGCTATACTATCGCA
Source organism: Paragonimus skrjabini miyazakii (assembly GCA_014338405.1). Taxonomy (NCBI): domain Eukaryota; kingdom Metazoa; phylum Platyhelminthes; class Trematoda; order Plagiorchiida; family Troglotrematidae; genus Paragonimus; species Paragonimus skrjabini miyazakii. The sequence goes on from JTDE01000322.1 coordinate 225,560, forward strand.
TCTGGTATATTTGAATCACTCTGGTATTGTAGTGGAAGCATTTCGCTCAATCTAACTAGTTAAGGTCACCCAGCCGATGACAGGATTCTCTCCACAGATGGAACCTTTGGAACTCGCCTGTCCAACCCAGCCCTGTAGGCCCAGAAACGTTTCCTCCAGGCTTTACACTGACATGGCTAATCCCCCACTCTGTAAGCCCGTCAAGACCCATTGTCCAAGTGGGTAGTTGACTACCGTTTGACATTCATTTGACTGTCATTAATCACCCGTTGCCCGTTTACTCCTTTAATGATTCCCTTGTAAAACTGTGAAATAAATTGTGATTCATAGTTACGCTGAGAATTTTTACACAAATACCTGTATCTTGTTAAGACAGTTTATTCCGTTCACTGCTTATATACATGAGGGGAAGTTGAAATTTTGCTGGTTTGAGTACATCGCATAACTTACTTAACGTGTTTGTGAGTCATGGTTAAGGGCTATCTAACTGTTAACGATTTGCTGTGGTTGTACGCCGAATAACTTCGACTTTTACAGTTCAGGTTAATACTGAACATGACTATGACAATTGTTCACACCTATCATAACCCACACTGCTACCTTGACGTGATGGTTGGGCTTGTGTACTGTTTTGATCCGGCAGGCTATCCTGACTAGGGCTTCGGTCCTTCTATGTGTTACTTTGTCAGACAGACCAAAGGGGAGCAGTTAGACGAAAAACAGTTGCACTCATAGGATTGTACGTATGTTGCACCACTGACCGCGTAGCAATGCTCAGGTAATGAGGCACGATCCTGTGAGCATACAACAGAACTATTTTTATAGTTGCGGCACTGCTGTCTTCCGTATCAGGAATAAGGGGGTTAGAAAAGGTACCCTCAAACAAATAGCACTCTGAATGCTCAGCATATGGCGGTGACCGCTGGTGTATTACTCAGTACGGTTGGAAAACATCTGATATCACCAGGAGCCTGATGTACCTTCGAATACATCCACTGCGTGCAGCAGTGCGCAGAATCAAACACTAATGTCCTTCAAACTGCGCCCTCAGTTTGGGCAAGCCCCTTAGTGCCAAGTGAGTCAGATTCCCGAGTCATTTGCTTCGAGTAGAGCCCCCCAAGAAAGCCCTGTATCCTTTTGTCTCGCAAGTCAAACTGTCAAGTCAGAGACTAGGGGTGAGGTCCCTCAAGTCAACCCCCTTCCGAGCATAAACGACCGGTAAGTATCAGAAGTTATTGTTCTCCTGACGGTGACTTAGCTCACCCATCATGACTTTCTCCTACTATTTTACCCCTCAAATCTTCTGCCTTCCATGTACCTTTGGGCGATAATTATCTTTTCTGTGCCTTCGATGTCCACACTCACCGACAAGTCGGTCAGCAAGCTGCTCTGGGAAGTCCTCTCTAAAGTCTGGCGCTTGATGTGTGCTGTGTTGGAGACGCGAGTCTACGATTCTAGCACCGTTATCCACTTGACCTCAGTTCTAGATAACTGTCGATCCATGCGCTTCCTTCCTGGGGTTTGTGGTGACGACGAAGCTGAATCTCATGGTCAAGCTGGAGTGAGAATCGCACTGAGTCCTAGAGCAGAGCAATTCTTGCTCGATTGGATCCCAGTGAACAGTCGCTTGTGCGCTGTCAGATTCAATGCATCGGTGAAAGTCTGTCGACGCAAATCAGAAAAGCACCATGCATTCGTTATATCGGCACACACTCCAACGGATTGCTATTCGGTTACTACCAAGGATGCGTTCTATGACGCCCTCGTTGACCTTCTGAGGCAAACTAAGCACTTAGGCATCATCATACTAACGTGTGATTTCGATGATCAGCTTGGTCGTCTTTTTATAGTGGAGAAGCGGCTGGAAGGTGTCTGGTTTCCGGGAACAACATACTGACAACGGCGAAAGACTGCTGCAGCTGTGCGCATCCCACGGTCTATATATTTCGAGCACCGCATTACAACACAGGAAGTGGTATTGTGTTACACAGAGACCTCCATTTGCTTCTCAGCCGTGGACAAAGTTGGATCACATAGCAGTCAGTTACAGGTGGCGCCACTCTGTTAAGGACCGTTTTGCATTGTGGAGCAACCATCTAGTCTCGGACCATGCTGTTGGGTGTGCCCGCTTTGTTTTTTCATTTGCCCAGAGGACTTATGCTCGTAACTGCAAGATACTTAACTGGCATTCGAGTGAGAATAGTGTGAAGAACGCTTGCCAGGAAGCGTTGGTGAACAAGTTGCTCAGTTTGATTCAAGTGAGAGAACCTAATGAATACTGGGAACAAATTGCTGCAGCTATGAAACCGTGCTGTGAAGAGGTATGTTTCGAAGGAGCCGTTCAATTGCGACAGAACTGAAATTCTGCCACGTCAATAAACCTCATGAACAAACGTCGTTTGGCTTCACCTGGCTCTGAATATAATGACGACCTTGGAGAACCTAAACGAAAGCTGACTAGAAGCTTGCGCAAAGACCGTAAGCACCAGTTAGTCTAACAGTCGAAAGAAATGGAAAGAGCCTTTTTATCTGAAAATAACAGAAACCTTTCTTCCCCGATTCGTGGTTGTACTGGCCATCGAGTTGGTGTAGACAAGAAGATATGCAAAAAAGATGGTTTACTTATCACCAGTCAAGCGCGCCGACTTGACAGATGGGCTGAATATTTTGAGGAACAGTTCAGTTGGCTTCAACCAGACCATGTGGACGACGACACACGAGTGGTCAGTTAATGCATCCCTGACGTCTGTCCATTTGCAGCAGAAGTGGTCCTGGGACTAAAGTTGTTGAAGCATAACAAGTTGATATCAGAACTGACGACACTCTCCCAGACGACTTGGGAGATTGAAGAGGTACCTCGCGATTGGTGCCTATCAACAGAACTTCCCGTTTCCAAAAAGGAGCTCGAAGTCTATGTGACAACCACAAAGACATCAGTCTAGTGTCTATTACGTTCAAGTTACTCACTGGTCTCATTTCACGTCGACCCACTAAACCCACAGGAAATCAAATGCAGGAAGAACAGGCAGGATTCCGACATCGGTAGTGCATTGATCACATGCTTACCTTGCGACAGATCTTGGAATATCAACACTCTTACAGGCAGCCGACAGTCGTGGTCCTTTCAGACGAGAAGGCTGCTTTCGACTCGGTTACTCGTGACGTTCTCTGGGATTGCCTCCTTCGCAAGGGAGTTCAAAAGGAATACGTGAATCCATTAAGATCGCTGTATGCACACATTGCGAACAGTGTGAGGGTTTATGGACAGCTGTCTCGGGCGTTCATCGTTTCTCGTGGTGTTCGTCAGGGGTGTCCGATTTTCCCCTTCCTGTTCAACTTTGTCATGGACAACATTCTGGAGGGTGCGCTTCGAGAATCCAGTGAGCTTGGTTTTGAGCCTCTTCCTGGTGCTAGATTGGCTGATCTGGAATATGCGGATGACATTGTTTTACTTAGCCCCTCTGCCAAAGAAATGCAGACCATGCTCAACAAGGTGAGTTACCAAGCTGGTTTGTATGGGAAGCGCTTCACATCTTCAAAGTGCGAAGTTTTGCTTCAAGACTGGGGCATTTCCACTCTTACTTTCTTCATTACAGGTAGCCCGCTTGAGACTGTGAACAGTTTCACACACTTGGGTAGCACTATCTCGTCAGCTTGTAATAGTACTGATGAGATATCAGCTAGGATTACAACGGTACGAGTTGCCTTTGCCAAACTGCGTCATCTGTGGCGTCGAAAAGACGTTCGGATGTCACTGAAAGGAAGAGTATATAATGCTTGTGTACGTTCTGTTTTGCTTTGTGGTTCGGAAACGTGGGCTGTTCGCAAGGAAGATATCAACAGGCTTGCTGTGTTTGACCATCGTTGTCTCCGCCAATTAACCCACATTAAATGGACTGGTCACGTGAGCAACACGGCCGCTCCTCTGTGCGTATTCCGGAACGCTCGGGATGCGCGATCAATTGGTCAACTAATCACGGTGCACAGCTTGCGATAGCTGGGCCACGTACATTGTACGCCATCTGACCGTTTACCGTACCGAGAACTATATACTAAGACCACCAACAGTTGGGTGAAACTACATGGTGGTCAAACAATAGCGTGGTCACGAAATATGAAGACCCTGACTGCTCCACTGAGCAGAGTGGGTAGGTGTCGCTTGTCTGGCTGGGGTCCACGTGATCAATCAAATCGTTGTTTAGAAACGCTATCCGAGATGGCCGTGTGTCGCAGTCAATGGCGTACCTGTATCTATACCATTTCTAGTTCCTCTTCTTAGTCTTCTAATAATTTTCAATCTTCTCAATAACGTTTTTCTTCTAGTATACTCCACGTCACTGTTGGGGTGAGTGGCTGCTCGAGCCACAATAACTTGTGGTCAGACTCTTGGCCACAATGGTGATGATAACAGAGATTACGTCAAAGGATGAACGAGATGTTTTTGAATCCTATAGGGATCAAGTTTCTTCAGAAACATGGTTTGGGGGGTGGACTGTCGAAGTTATACGGGTCGAAGATCTGTTGAAATACCCGACGCAGTGACTAACTCGTGAAGGCGATGACATATTATGATTGCACTGCTAAAGAACGGTCGTCGTTTCATGACTGAGTTTTGAAGGCAAATCCAATACCAAAAACCTCAGACACATATTAAGGCAGCGTTTTAAGGATGCTGAGCAAAAATCTGGGTATCTTAAAGGTTTGCTGCCGACAACCACATTGATTGTTTAGATGGTTACAGACGGATAAAGTGGATTGCAGTTGTGAGTCGCATGGAACCTGCCAGAACGATTCATCGAATTATTAGCCGCGAATTTCATTATTAGAGTGGGCATGGATGGTTAAGGGGGCTGGGGAGCAAAACAAGATTCATTACTACCGAAAATTTTCCAAGTCAGCCGTCAGTAAGGAAGATCATAACGGACTTATGTCGAGGTTCCCCAAGTGGTATGCGGTTTGTTTATACAGTCGGTCAGTAAATGATCACTTTCTCTTATCAGGTCTAGCTGGCTTATCAGCTAAGTTGATCACCCAATAAGAAGGATTGGGAGAGTTGAAGAAAGTTGTCTTGTTTTGCGCGACATTGCGACCTCTTATGCTTCCTCGACACCACATACCGCTATCCGCGACTCTAGCTTCGAGTAACAGACTGACTTGCCGAATTCTCCGGAAGTGACTCCAGTAGTTGCCGCTTGTTTTCCATTTCAGGCAGGAAGTTGCCCGAGGAAATTAAACTGATCAGGAGAGTGATGTAAACGTCGGTTATCGAAAAATAGTTGGTTTCCGAAAACAAACCTTTTTAAACGCATGCACGCTCCGAAGAACAGGTGACTTTTGTGAGAGTGGTGTGAAATTGTTCATTAGTTTTTTTAACATCTATGACGCTAAATTCAGACAGCAAATTGTTTGGCCACCCTTCTTTTATATGCAACGTCATAGCAAAAATAGGGGAACCTCTCGTGGTAATCACAAACGTCACCGATTTGTTCGTCCAACAGTGTACGCTTGGCTTCCATAGAGTCCCATTCCAGTATTCACTTGGTTGCTGGGTTGATTTTTACAGTCAGTAACGAGTTCACAGGCAACTCGCAAGTGACTCTGAAGTGAACACCTCACTAAGTATTTTGATGTGTTGGGAAATAAATACACTCAACAGTCAGGCCCAAATTCTTCAAACAAAATATGAAAGGTGTTCCGATTGGCGGTCAGTCTTTCATTCTGCTAACCATGTAAATACAGTATTCCGGTGGAATCGTTCAGCCGATGTATCTCATCACCAAAATAATGAATTATCAGAGCCAGCTGGGTCGATCAAATGTTATGACTCAGTCCAGTGCACACTGACTGAAGATGAAACATACTTCATCAGGCGTTCAGTTAACCGTGATCAAAAATGCTCTCAAATACGCCCAGGTAATCGCTCCGTCGCAAGGCCTACGCCTCCTGCTCCGCATAAATAAACGAAACATACAGTGAGAGGTAAGGCGAATAGGTGACACAGTTTTTACTGGCAAACATAAAATCTCGGCGGAATTGTAGGGTATACGAAATTTAGGATCGAAGTTGGTTGTACCAATAATTGTTGCTCCGGCTATCTTAGCTGTTTTGAAGCACCATCTTGAACGGTGAACCACCATGAAACATGAACATAATTCCCGT
>JTDE01000322.1:238055-262440 GCA_014338405.1 Paragonimus skrjabini miyazakii
CCGCCACGCTTTCACGAGTCAACCGGGTTCACTACTGTGCCTTTGACCTCACATTAAGCACGACCGAATTATCGTATGTGAACGCTCAACTACTTTTGTTTGTGAGTAATGATCAGGTTGCCCGATCGCCTCGAGAGATGACACAGTAATTGTCCTGTTAACTCCAATCGATAACCCCGCAATTAGCACTTCCTAGACAGGTCGAAATTTCCGATCTCATTAAACCTGCTAGGCGTATTTTAGATTACTGATGAGTGGTCGAGGATTCGGTTTATTTCAAGTTGGACATCACCCACAATTGATCGCAGCTTTCACATTCCCATAGACTTTCAGGTCGGCCTCTTTCGAAAAGAAGCACTAGACTCGAGTTTCCCTCTCACTGGAACTCGTCAGTAGTGCATATCCTCGCCACTGCCGGGACTAGAACTCCAGCCACGCTGTTGTAGTGGAATTCTTAACCGTGATAGGTTGAGTAGCCACTAACAAATGACGATAACTCAATGATAGTCAACGACAAGGTTAAGTCAATGGTTTGGACCATTCTTGTTGGGATCGCTGTTCGTGCCGCGACCCGGGAGACAACAGAAGTGTCAATCAAGTCACCGTTGCAGATCGATATTCTGTCCCACACATTCATGATGTCACATCTATTCTACACGGCAAGGCTGTGTTATCTAAAGTCGACCTGATACGGGCTAACCATCAAATTTCTGTAGCTGGAAAAGACATTCCAAAAACCGCAATCACCACTCCATTTGGATTGTTTGAGTTTTTACGGATGTCATTTGGGCTAAGAAGTGCGACACAAACCTTCCAACGTCTAACAGACGAAGTGCTACGTGATTTGGACTTCGCTCATCCATACATCGGCGATATTCTATTCGCTAGCTCCAACCCCGAAGAACACCGTACATATCTGTTTTAATTTTTACAATGCTTGAGCGGTTTTGGTATTGTCATCAATCCTTCCAAGTGTCAATTGAGAGTGCCATCACTGAACATTCTTGGACACCATATAAACTCAACTGGAGTACATCCGCTTGCCGTCAATGTGGCTGCCATCAAGTATTTTCCTCAACCCACTTCGGTACATCAGCTTAGTCGTTTTATTGGTATAGTTAACTGATAGCGCCGTTTTCTACTTAACCTCACTGACATATTAAAGCCATTCACTGATTTGTTGAGTTCTAAACGGAGTAAACTCTTGGAATTATCTGAGACATCAGTCAATTCGTTTAACTCAATAAAGCAGATGCTTGTACACGCAACATCAATTCACCACTTGAACGTATCACAACTGATACATCAAATTTGGCTGTTGGAGCTGTACTTCAGCAACTGGTTGATAACAAGTGGCAACTTGTCTCGGTTTTCTCCAAATCTTTGCAGCCAGCACAAACTCGTTACAGTACGTTCAGCCGTGAACTACTGGCAGTTTACTTGGTCATTAAACATTCCCGTCATCTTGTTAAAAGACGTACATTTTGTTTTTTTACCGACCACAAACCATTAACCTACGCCTTTTCGGCCAAACCTGATCGCTTTTCACTACGAGAGTTACGTCACATGGATTATATTTCCCAGTACACATCGGACTTCCGACACGTCAAGGGAGAGCAAAATGCGGTAACTGACGCTCTTTCGAGAATCCAAATGACAAACATCTCGTTTGACAGCTTCGTCGACTTTGTGTATATGGTCAAACTTCAAGCTAGCGATCCTGACACAAATAATGCAAGAGCTTAATGAGTGCTCAGCAAATAACACATCAGGGAGTATTACTTCTTCGTGACTTTTCTACGGGATCACCGAGACCTATCGTTCCAAAAGAAATACGGAAAACTGTTTTCGATGCCCTTCACAACATGTCACACCCAGGAGTCAAAGCATCCAGGAAACTTATTTCTAAACGATTCGTCTGGTTCAACATGAACAAGGACATTGGCGACTGGATGCGTTGCTGCTTGGCTTGTCAACAATCGAAGATCCATCGTCATACCGTCACTCCACTTGGATCATTTCCGCCACCTGATGCTCGCTTCGACCACGTGCACACTGATGTTGTTGGACCCCTATCACCATCTAAAGGTTTCAGATATCCCCTTACGTGTATCGACAGATTTACTCGGTGGCCTGAAGTTTTTCCGATCTGTGACACTACTACTGAAACCCTGGCAACACCATTCGTAGTAGGATGGATTCCACGCTTTGGCATACCATCCACTATAACTACAGACCGCGGCTCCCAGTTCGAGTCTCATTCATTTGAGCAACTCACACGTCTTCTTGGAATTCAACGGATTCGTACCACAGCGTACCATCCACAATCCAACGGACAAGTCGAAAGATTTCACCAGGACAACTGAACAGGAGAGGACACGGTCCGGACGAGCGCCACTGCATTAAGCTTGTACACTGATCCCAGCAATAAAGATCCAAACCATCTGACTTAAACTTTTCATTAACTGTCACTGAGATATCATTAGTTGTTAGTGGGTACTCAAGCTATCACAGTTAGGAGTTCCACTGCAAGTTGGTGCCGCGACCAGTTTTTTGGATCAATTATCCGCCTCACATTTGCGCCACAAATTCACTTTGGGATTTATTCGCTTAGCAACTCTCCAGCGCTCATTGTTTGCCATTGTTCGTTATCAGTCCATCACTAAACATAAATCAGAATCTCATTGATGCCAGCAACGTTGTAGACCTATTCGTATCACCTCTGTCAGTCAAACTTCCCATTTTCTGGCAATCGGACCCCGCTCTGTGGTTTCTGCAAATTGAATCTACTTTTCAGAAACATTGAATAACCAAACAGGCTACTATGTTTGAGTATTTGTTTGCTGAACTCCAGCCAAAAACTGTGCACGAAGTTCGGGATATTATTGCCATTCCCGACGCAGTTACCCTATATACTATTCTGAAACAGGAGCTCTTAAATCAAGTATCAATGTCCGAACACAAGCGAGTGCAGCAATTGCTCAACGATGTGCATCTCGGTGATCGTCGTCCTTTTCAACTACTTCGTCATATGCGGACTTTGCTGGGCGACAAACCCACGGATGAATGCTTATTGAAACAATTGTTTCTTCAACGTCTACTAAGTCCCGTGCAAGTAGCACTTTCGCTTGTTCGCGATCAGAGTTTGGACACCCTAGCTTCATCGGAGGATAAGGTCATCGAAACCATGCCAACTAACAGTGCCACTGGATTTACTCACTTGGCATCCACTTTCACTGACGCAACACCGTTCATGTCCTTGATCCATGAACAGCAACGGGCTATTCAACAAATTCAACTTCAGCTGAGCTAGTTGACAGCGCACTTGTCCCAGTCACACTCACAACCGACTGTTCATCTTCGTTCATGCAGGTGATCGTTGAACAAATGCCCATCTGAAACTCATACGACAGATGGAGTATGTTTCTACCACCGTAAATTTGGCACTAGTGCAAAACGCTGCACTACTCCATGTGTTTTCTTTCGGACTCCCAACGGCAGTACCAGTTGAGTTCTGCGACAAACTCAGCTGGTTTTCAAACTTCAAGTCGCCTGCTTTTCATACTTGACAAGGAAAGTGGTCATAAATTCCTCATTGATACAGGAGCTGAAATCAGTGTTCTTCCCGCCACGTCATAAGATCGAATCACAATTTTCGTGGTCCAACATTCAAAGCTGCCAGCGGTTCTTCCATTCAGACCTACGGCCAACGTTTTGTAACGATGTCTCTCGGCTTGAAACACATCTGCAGATGGATATTTCTTACTGCTGATGTACGATTTGCAATTTTTGGGGCAGATTTTCTCAACGATTTTGGTCGCTTGATAGACATGAAGTACTGCCGATTACTCGATTTAACCACCAACCTAACTGTCACAGGTCAATCGGCAAACGTCGATTCTCTTCGTCTATCAGTTACACTTATTGGAGCTCACCCGGAATATGCCTCACTGCTTGCCCAATTCACGGGAATACTTAATCTTAATTTCCAGCAATCGTCCATTAAACACAAAACTGTTCATCATATTTCAGCCCGTGGTCCACCAGTAGCTGCCAGGCCCAGACGCATAGTTCCTGATAAACTCGCTGTCGCCCGCAAGGAATTTGATCACATGCACCAACTTGGGATCATTCGACCCTCTAAAAGTCCGTGGTCTTCTTGATGGGAGACATAGTTACTGTCTCTCAACTCCAGTCGATAACCCCGCGATTAAGACTTTCTAGACATGTCGAAGTCTCGGATCTCATCAAACCTGCTAGGCGATATTTTAGATCACTGATCAGTAGTCGAGGATTTTGTTGAAAAAGAGTAAACATTTGAATGTTCTTGCTGGTCAGGTGTGTTCTATCCTACTCATTTTTCGGCCTACCAAATTCGCTAGTACCGAAGCTAGTGAAACCCGTTCTATCCTGCTAAACTGACCATTTTATCAAATCGTCTTCTTCTTGATAATAACCGTCTGTTAAATTTCTGTTTGAGATAGTCAAGGATGTCTGGCTTGCTAGTGGGTGTTGACACGTACAGCAATGATTCAAACGTTACTGGTGTTTGATGAGCGTCCGTTTCATGGTCCCAGTGCATGCTCCGACGCTGTCGTTTAGAGGCGTTCCTGCGCCAAAATTCGACACATATCGTCTTGTTCTACACTGACGGCCGACCCGCTGCACAGGACCACTGGTCACAGACATTCGCAGTTCTCACTCTGGGTTTGAAAATCTAACGAAAATCGCCCGACTGACTTGATTACAACTAGCTCGCGTCGACCAAATGTTGTGTTTTGGTGGGCGCATAAATTGTGGCGGATGGCTGCTCTGTGACTAGATTATACCTGTCACACTGTGTGTATAAAATTTAACCGGCTGCATAACCTTAGGAATGGGACAGACAAGCACCGGCCGCAAAATCTGTCAGCAGTTTGGCCACTGAGATTTACGTCAGTGGCAATCCACGGCATACATCCAGTGTCAAGGGGTACTTAAGATAACCATTAGGTTTGGTCTTTGTTATCCGGCGAAGGTTGTAAAACTGATCTGAACACGGTGTCACGTTGCACACAGTCTCTCTTAGAAAAAAGTGATACGGCTCAAAAAACTATGAAACACCCTGTGCAAATTAGAATTTGGTAACACGGACTTTTTTCTTTACGACACAAATCGCGAAAAGTGCGACAAAGATTTACTGCCTAGACCTCGTTCTTCAAACCGGCTGGATCAGCCAACTATTTTGACCCCAAATCGCTTGAAGTGTTTCTGACTGTACTCCTTATTGGTGAATGTTTGTTATCGGATCTTCTAAGCAGTCCTACTGAAACCGGATGTTTTACCCCTATGTTGTTGCGTGAGGTTCTAATGTCTGAACAAAGATCTTTGTGTGGTGGCGGTAGTGGTTTTCGTAGATTGATACAAATAAGTTCAGCATGGCTAAGATTGCTTTGCAGCGGCAGTTCGAAAAGGTGAACTGTCAAAGAAGTACGGCAGGTGAACCACGTCATTTTAGTTCGAATTCTGTTCAACATTGGGATACTTGTAAGTCATGTGGTCATAAGCATTCTCGACTTACGTGTTCACTTCGTAATTCCAAATGCTATGAATGTGGCGATATTGGTCACATTCGAACAGTCTGTCGTTGTTCGAAAACGTGTTTTGTCCAGACTTCTTTAGATGAACAAAGTGTTGCATCTAACTTACAGTCCATTGCTCTTACCGTGACTTCTAATAATTCTCTTGGTTCTACGCATCACATAGTATAATCTTCTATTGTCAACGGTGATCCCGTACGTTTTTTCATTGCTGACACTGATAGTGTTGAATTATTTATTTCCGTCGCTTGCATGGAGCGGCTGAAACCTTCTGTTACTTTGAAACCAGTGAATATATATGTTAAGGGTCTTACTGGACCTGTTTTGTCTATTCTGGGCGAATGCGCACTTTCACTCACAGGTGTGCAGTCGATTACTTATACGTGTTCATATTTTGTTATCAAGTCTGACCAGTCTATTGTCGGTCTCAAGTGCGCAAAAATTTTAAAGGTCTCTCTTTCGTTGTCTGTTGAATCTTCTGAGTTTGAAAATCCCGTTTCTGAGTCTGTTTCAGATTCGAATTCAGATACTGGAGGAGTACCTGCAATTAAGCCGGCGCAGACAAGAATTACTGAACGTGTGAGGAAGAACCTTCATCATCATCATTACTACCCGGACATTCGTTTAAACTGCGGCTGATGTGATGGTTGTAAATCTTAACGGAACACTATATGCTATTGTTGTTTTACTGTATGAATAATTACGTTGTACAGATACTAATTACGTTACGATTTCACTGGCCGACGTGCTGTATTGATACTACTGCGTGGAAGCTAGCGCTGGGTTTTAGCTAAGTACATTTCCTATTACTAATACGTATTCCAAACTATCGCACAAACCAATTTAACAGGATCGTTTTTGTAATGAAGCGTTTACTACGAACGCCTTCAAATGACCTAACGCGGACCGATATGGAGATGGACAATGGACGCATCGAATGACTCTCCAAATTCCACCTACGACGGACATACTACCGTAAACATCTTCTACGTGACCGCTGAACACGCAGAAATTAACAGCAAAACGAAAAGTACCGAAATAAGACAAAGTACATGTATATTTCATACAAAAGACTGACAGAGTCCAAGAAGTAAGAACAATAAGCAACCATTTCCGTTAAAGTTGAAGGCAACTTCGTACGAACCGAACCAAACGTGAAGGAAAAAACCAACGAAAAATGAGGGAACAGCAGGGTATGAAAAAAAGAACAATGGTGAAAACAAGGAAGCAATACTGAAATTTCACAAAAAAATATTTTCTGAGAAGAAAGAGGTCGAGATGTGAACACATAACACGGATCAACAAGACTTGTGTGGTGAGATCACCTTCGACGTCCCCAAAATCCTAAACTTCACGCGTCGTGAGAGTTGCCTTGCTAGTACCACCGCCCTGGTCCACATTACCTTGTAAATGTAAATTTACTACGAACCACTAGCATCAAAGTTAGTGTGTTGGCGTAGGTATCGCAGTTTTACTTGTAAGTATATTAGGAACCTGCACCATATCTACCATTGTAGGCTACATTCACTAGGATAACAATGTTTTAGCTACTGCCGTTGGGACCGCCGCCCAACCAGGCTGACACTTGTTTGAATCCTGAAGGTCAACTAGAACTTCCGTTGACATCCGTCCTCTCTGGCGGCTGCCGTGCGGTTGTGCTGAAGGTTCTCTCACGTCCAGCTCCCTAGCGCCCTTATTCGTTGTGTTGAAGTCCGCTTGCGTACGGTGAGTAAATAACCAAATAAAGTTTTTTTGTAGATTCACCGTCTTCTCGCTGTGACATCTGATCCGTGTTAATATAAGGCTGGGGAAACCTTGGGTGTACGAACCCTGGATTACCGATTATTTGTTTTACTGGGACGCTCTCGTAGTTAAAATGCTGCTATTGTTTCTATGAAACATCTTCTTCTGCAGCGAAATTTTCCTGTCTCATTTACATTGTTGATGAAACCATGTTTCAGCTTAATTGTGAAAGACGTCCATGGCTGTCTAATGCCTCGACTCCAAAGATTGCTGATGAGTTGCGTTCGCTTATGCGTTCCCTTCTCTATACCTCCTACTTTGTGTCAAACAGCTCAAAAAGCTAAACACCTTCTGTGATTATTACCTCGAAAAATATGTGTGGGATGTACTCAAGACTATATTTCGTTCTCTTCTGAACTTCCCTGCCACAGTTGTTGTCTTAAGACCATTGTAGCGACCTCCTAGAACAGCTTGATTTTTGTTTGTTTTACAATTTGTCACCTCCTGTCACTGCAATTTTGTTTAGCCCAATTGTAGGCCTAATTTCAGCTGGCGTAGAACTTCTTCACTTTCCCGTTCCGCGCGCTACACGCAGGAAATTTACTGGCTGTACACTTTCTTGCTTCTCGGTCGTGGCAATATATGGAGTACTGCGCTGTTTGTTGTGTTCTGGATTATTGCCATTGGGTAGTTCATCGAATCTGGAGTGAGACTTTGTGGAAGAGTTCCTACACCATTCACTCATAAGCTCCCATCTATTGTTATTACTGATACTTTCCGTACAGGCACAGATGCTGCATCAGAGCATGAGGATGTAGCGTGTTGCACAGTATTTTGTACTGCATAATTCTTATTGTTTTTCACATATTTTCACCTTCTTCAAGTTCACATGTACACTCGTTTAAATCATATGAGTTGATTCAAGCAACAATACAAATTGACTTCCAGGTCGCGAGCTCTGTGTTTACTCTCTGCGTTCAGTGTCGCGTGTGTACAGATTTTTAGGAGAGTTAACGGCTAACGGAATCCACATTTATTTCAGCACATTTCTAAACTTTTTTTGTCGTCGGAATTATCTTTGTTGTGACCTCTAAAGTTACCTGGGAACTATACGACAGATCACATCGATTGGATACTTCATTCAGTGTGGTGGAACTCTAAACGACGCGCCTTTACGAACTACTTTGAGTCCGTTGTTTTAATTTTTTATCACTTTTTGATTTCGTGTTTGCACCTGAATCGTATATAGCGTTTAAATCCACTACAGGAGCACCCTGTATTGTGTACTTGCAGACTTATCAGCTCAGAAGATCGTAGCTGTGCCGAATCTCAAGAGGCAGCGTTCGATGTTTAGTAAGCTGCTACTGGTCTTCACAAATACTTCTTCGATTTCCATTTTACATTTACATCTGACCATAAGGCGATAAAATTCATTTATCACCCCCAATAAATCACTCGCCAACTCCTTATTGACCATGCGTTTACGTATCTTGTCGGCACACTGTTATGACATTCAATACTGATTGTCCAAGTATATACAACATGCCGACTGCCAATCCAGATACACACGTTGTGCTGAGATTGGGACTTAAAGCTGTATTTCATTTCAACCATTATCAGTGAGTTGAGTGAGCTAGATGTCCGATGTGAGAAAGTTTTCTTTCTTTTGTTCTGAACACACGTAAGCGTTGGAATTTAACTATGAAAAGTAGCTTCTCTTAAGTTGTACTCACAGCTTTCACTCACTCCAGACTGATGCAAAAATTGCTCGAACGCCACGCGATTGTTTCAATTGTTTATCCAAAAATCGTCTCAAACCATTTGATTGAGTTCCATAATCAGTGTCGTGTGAGGTCTGGTGGTGCTTACATGTGGATTATTGTGGTCAATTTCAAGATAAATGCTATGCCTTGGGCGCGCTTGTGGGGTCAAGTGAACCGAGATGACGCACTGGATATACAAGGGATTTATTGTCCATACGCGAGTTTGACGTGCGAATGAGAGAGCAGTAGTACGGCGGAATAGTGAACGAGCTCGCTGCGTAAGTCGAACATCGAGTGTAACGACCCTATCCGTTATTGTCAATTATGTTAGAAGTACGAGTGCCGTTTGTACTCTTTTTGTTTCCTACTTTTGTATGTACTTAGACATTTGTTTGAACGAGTAGAGAGACCGACAATTCCCCCGCGCACTCGAACGTACGAACCCGCTGTGTGCACGCTTGTCGCTCCACTCCGTTATCGCTTCGTGTTTGTAACCGTTTGCCCTCGTGTTGATCTCGCAAGTCAACAATATATTCTTTGTCTTTGGTGAGCCCAACGTAACACAATTTGTAGGATCAAGCGAACCGAAGACGACCGGTCGAGAATAATACAGCGAGTAGACAAAGAGTATATTGTTGACATGCGAGATCAACGCGAGAATAAATGGATACAAACACGAAGCGATAACGGAGTGGAGCGACAAGCGTGCACACAGCGGGTTCGTACGTTCGAGTGCGCGGGGGAATTGTCGGTCTCTCTACTCGTTCAAACAAATGTCTAAGTACATACAAAAGTAGGAAACAAAAAGAGTACAAACGACACTCGTACTTCTAACATAATTGACAATAACGGATAGGGTCACTGCACGAATTCGCCGGATACCTTCCGGTATATCTACTGGTTCTAACAAATGTTTAACCACATACGGAGTTTCGAAACGAAAAGGGTATGAATATTAATCAGAACCATAATATAGTCAGTGGTAAGTAAATAGGTTTGCTGCAGAGCTCCCTCTCTAGAACACAACCAGAGGGTTGACTGTACCAGTGCAGCATTGTTTCAGTTAGCCAAAACCGTTGACACCAGCTCGATTAGCCCAAGTTACTTCTGCCATATCCTAACGTGTGAATACAGTGGCTCCAAAGGTTATCAAAGAGCGACCGCACGAGTCAAAACGTGAGAACGAGTTGGCGGACAAGAACCGATGGACGTTGACGTCATCTGCTATCTTGGGGGGTAGATGGGAGTCTTACAATGTGTTGAACCAACTGTTTACTCTAATCCGCGAAGTTAATAGGTCCCGTTGCACGTGGAAGAGCCCGCTCTCCGGATAAACCTAATTGGCACCCATAGACTAATTAGGCGGGGATGGTATGTAGATGGGCCTTTAATGTGTTTCGGCTGTCTAACAAAACTAATGGTAGAGTCTCGTGCAACGAAGGGTTGTTGCTGGAAGATGAACAGCTTTTCAGTTACCGATCAAAACGTTCAACCGATCCGTTGGCTGCTGGATGGTAAGTTCAAGGGTTCAATGGGTAGTGAACTGACGTAGGAAGCTGGAGCTTTTGAGAATTCCGCGTGACGATGCGAAGAATCTCCAGGTCCTCAGCAGCGGGTTGAAATGGGGAAAAGAGGTACCGTATCTGAACTACTGCAACAGGTGCTGGTCAAGGCCAGCCTTGAAAATTGCTGCAGAGCTTGCAGAAAAAACATGGTCTGGTAAAGCATTCCAAGCCTTGCAAACGTGTAATGAATAAAAGTTATGCCTGCATTCTAGTCTGTTTTATTGGACCTCTGGTTTTAGGGGTGGCCCCTCAGCGTCACGCTACTCCCCCTGTTGAGCGTCAGGCTGCAAGGATGATCCGGGGACTTCACATTTGAAAAGTCTAATACCAAGTCACCCCTAAGCCGACAGTATTCTACGGAGTACATGTTCAAAGATTCCAGCCTTTCTTCATACGGTCGGGTTTTCAGACTCCAGACTGCCCTAGTGGCTCAACGTTGTACCGTTTCCAGGAGCAATTTCTCATTTTGGAAATATGGTGGCCAAATTACAGTTTCATTCTCAAGATGCGGTCAACCGAAACTGTTATGAAGAAGCTGAAAAGAAGTAGACTTGAACTGGCCGAAGAGACCTATCAATAACGCCAGGATGATGTTAGCTTTTGTTGCATTTGTTCCAACGTTCGCAGAACTCGAGAGATGGTGCGAAACAGTATATCCTAGGTCTCTCTCAGTAAGAACTGTAGAAAGCGGATGTCTGTTGAGGTAATAAGCGGTTTTTGTAGAGCCGCGAACGTGTATAACTTTGCATTTACCACCACTAAATTTGAGTCGGTTTGCTCAAGACCAACGGAGGTAGTGATTGAAACTTTTAATTGAACATGGTGTTATTGTTGTCTTCTTGAACGATCACGCTGTACATCAAACTGACCACCTTACAGTTTCATTGGCGTACTCACCGTGTTGCGGCTACTGTATAGACACTAGCTTTAGGTTTGAGCTAAGTATGTCTGTGATTACCATAGCGTATTTCACTCCACTACAACTGTGTACAATTCACATGGACAAGCAATAGGACTTACAGGATAAGCGCGGTCTTCATTATTAATGTTCATTTGTGACATTAACTAGTGCGGTCCGCATGCAATGCATGATAACCGAATCCGACGAAGAACTCTCCCCAGATGTTCCTGGTGTCTGTATGTTTGTGGTTGGTCCTGTTGTATACGATCATCTCCCAATCTTGCAACCATATCGAACGCACCCAATCATGCTCATTTTTTAACTGGTCTATGAAACTGTGTAATCTGTCTGCCATGTCGACGTGCATCACACGAGAAGAACCACTGCTGTTCCGTTCGGCTTATCCAATGGACTTTTGGGGCGTAGTTGTGAATCACTTTTGTAATACCTGATGAGCTTTAGGCAGTACAACTGCGCCACTACAATATATCTCCAGTGTTCATGCCAACTGCTACAGTTGAGGTGAACAGCTACTTATTTTAATCCTTTTACTGATTACCCAGCAGCGCCTCAAAATCGTCGGTCGAACTTTTCATCAGATTTCATTGCCACTTGTTGACTGAAAATGATTCCGTCGTAATGTAGCAACCTAGAGGCAACCCCGGCCTTCCCGCCGTACGTGCGTGCAAATGTTCCAAAAATAGCAGTTCGCCTTGTACGTGGGATCATGCATACCTTTTGCCTGCCGCCTGCTTGTTGCATGTGACCGCGTTTGCTTGTTAAAATGCTTGCCTGCCTACGAGCACCAACGACTCTTTACAGCATACCCCTGGCTTGCTCGCGCGCTTGATGGCTGGACCACGAACGTCAGTAACTATATCCGCGTATTCGTGTTCCCTACCAATCGTCGACACTTATTGTAATTTTCATATAATATACACTGAGTATCTCAATCATTCGTGTTTTTATTTCTCGTCCAGTGCTCGTTGCGCATACCTGGACACCCCCAGTTAAGTACGCCGTCACTAGAGTAATACCTCATCACATACAACTGCATCTGAATAAATATTCGGCGGTTTCCGTTAGTAATTACAACTTAATCTGGTGTTTATCTTGCTCAAGATTCCCTCAATATTTTGGTGGTAAAATACTGTTTCCACTTGTAAATGTTTGTGCTGCATACGTTTTTACCTATTTTTCTGATGAACAATTGCGAAATCATAATCAAAACCTCCCAAAGAAAATCTTATAATACAAGCTGAGAGTAAGTTGTTTCAACAGAAAACCTTGATTGCACTATTCGAAGTGAAATCGTCCTGCCCATACTTGAAAACTCAAAAGCATCTAACAGTGAAAGTTACAATTCTGGTGCCGCCGTGCCCATCTGCACTTTATGAATGTGAATGTACCACAACCACCGATAAGAAAGCCAGTATTTCGCCAAAAGATTTACAGCTATACTCGCTGGTGCGTGACTACTCTACGTTATTTGCTTTAATGTGTGCTACACTCTGGTAAAAGTGTCCCAGTCGCCATCATCATGAATGGCACCCAGCGTCCGCTGGGACATTACTGTCGGCGGCAGTTCATATTAACACTCGTCTTTCTTGGCAGCTGGTGTGCGGTTGTACCGGCGATTCTCTCACACGGTTGCCTTGACTCATTTATTGATGTCTGCTGTGCAGTAAGTAAAGTACTAAATAAAATTTGCTTGCAGAAACCCGTTTTTCTTACTGCGACCTTCACACTACATGAAACGTTCGTATGAACTTCTTTTTGCCTTCTGTCCACACACTTCCTGAAAGTAATGTAGAGGGTCAAGTTCTTGTTTCCGGATGAAGGTCCTCCTGCTAACCAACTTGAAGTTGTGCGAAACGTCGCTGGCAAGTAGGCGGATCTGGGTAGGCGAGCAACAGATTCCAAAGCCGGCCCGACTCTATCCATAGTCGTTCTGGAGTAGGTCAGAGTTGGTTCGCAGTTGGCTAGAGTAGCATCCGAGTTGGCCACTTACGTTGACTGCCCTTTTCTTCCATTCTTGATCACTTGCTTCAACTACTAAGACAAATCGAATCCTCGTAATTCAACGCTTACGCACTGCTGACATTAGTCCGTAGGTTTCACAGACTTCCCTACCTAGCGATCGGTTTTATTTGGAAAAGTCAAGCAAACCAATTTGAAAGGATCGTTTTTGTCATAAAGCGTTTACTTCGAACACCGTTAAATCAACTTACACAGACCGGTATAGAGGTGGACGAGGGACGCATTAAACAACTGTCCAAATTGACCCTGAGACATATATATTACCATAAAATTATCCTATGTGGCCCTCAAACACGTGCAACTTATCAGCAAAACGATCAGTACTGCAATAAAAACGAAGTATCTGTATGTTTCAGATTAAGAATTATTATACTCAAGTCCAAGAAGTACCGGCAATTAGCGGTCACTCCCGTATAAGGTAAAGGCATTTCTTAATCCAGAATTCTGCACATAACAGGCGAACTGAACACAGAACAGCCTCAAAAACAGAAGCCACAAAAAATGGGGAAACAGGAGGACATAAAAAGACGGAACAGTGGAAAAATACGGTAAAAGTGACACCGGAAGTGCATAAAAAATCATTTTTTGAGAGGAACGAGACTCACATGCAATGTCAGTAGACACTTTTAACATACAGGGCTTCAACGCGTGAAAACCCAAACTCTTGTGGAAAACACATCAGAGACCCTTGCGTGGCACCTAAAGTCAGACAACGATTGTGATAAGTGTTAACTGCACATTAATGATTTTGCGTTAAACGCTGTCGACATTTGAAGTCATACCACTATTCCACAAGATATGACAGACAGGATTTTACTACCTCATAAATCTCGGGTGCAGACTTACCTGAAAGATGTATATGCAGTGGCTGCAGTAGTTTCAGGAAACGTCATGTTTCTTTTGATACAACTGCTTCTGGTTATCCAAATCTGCTAGATCAACCTGTATAACAGAAGGAATATCACAAAATTAGCAGTACTTGTATATGGTGAGTTAGCCTCAACCAGCGTCAACGGTGAATCAACAATATACCATACCCATTCAACTTTTCTTCGGGTTTCCTACTCCAAGATTTCTTTGCGCATTCTAGTTCCGGGTTGCTCTTTTAACTAAATGACCTCCGTAAATTTATAAGTTCGAACCATTTTGTGATTATTTTCTGAGTACCAGCTCTTGAATGGTCCAACGTCCCCGTCTTTGGCTCCTTGGAATTACCTCATGATGAAATGTTTCACGTTTTTCCACTCTTTGGGATAGTCTCGGCCAGATAAAACGGCGTCTTATAATGGATTAGAATTTAAAAACCACTACTTGTATGTGACTGAAAAATGCTAATGCTCGTTGGACGACACTTTCCTTTCGTCCCTAGCCAGTTTATCTTTATCACCAGGGATTCAACAAAAACCTTGTTGCATATCATTGTGTGCACTCATCAACTGTGCGCCCCCGGCGAACAACCGCAAAGATGAGACTACGAACGGAAGCCAGTAATTGATATCATCATCACGACGGCCGGCAAATAGCGTTAACCTGAAAGTAAATGGAGAGCCAACTGGTTGCCGACATTTAAAGAAACACAAGGCGTCGACAATAAGCTACCACCTTGTTGAATAAATACTCCAGAAATCCGAAGTATTAAACATTATCATGCACATCGCTTACGAAATCTTTTTAAACTCCTTCCACATCTAGACTACTGCTCATCTTCAGAAAGTTCTCCAAATCCCGCACTGACATGAAATTTTGCCCTGGCCGGAGGAGCCGGTTGGTTGCGTTTGTGACGGTGAGCTGCCGTTGATATAGTTCATCAAATTGCTCATCACGACTTCGAGAGTCACGAGCTTGACTAGCGACTTATGCACCAGTTCCTCCAACTCTTTGTTGTCGGTTCGGCGTTCTGTTACCTGTTTTTTAAACAGTTGTTCGCTAGAGCCATTTAGCTTTTCAGCAGAAGGAAGTGACGACCCGCAGGAAGCTACCGATTCGACTTTTGGAAGTGGAAAATTTCTGGGATACACAAACCATAATGAGTTACTTAGATAGGACGGACGAGTTGACATCGATAGCCTTCTGCATACCTGCTGAAGGGAAGACATCACGAAAGATATGGGATGAACGCCAAATCCGAGCCAGGCGCTTAAAAATGCCGACGAATACAGGGTGCATGAAGTCAAGAGGGAGTTGTAACACCATGTTAGTAGACAGTTCTGCTAAAGAAGTTAAACCGATGTGATGTTCTTTGTCAGATTGTCTTTGAAAACTGGAATCCGTCTTCAGTTTTTCCACAACTACTGAAAAGGGCATTCATCTACTTTCACAGTACACTTTTGTCTGCGTGCACTTGTGGCAGCCGCGTGAGCCGCTGTAACTTTTGACTTTATGTGTGAAGCAACGAGCGGGTATGTCAAAGATAACGGAATGAAGAGACACAAAACCCGTTATTCCGAGCGGTCCAAACGGCTGCACATCATCGCACACGTGGGTGGAGAAATGCACAGTATAAGCCAGTTAAATATCCTCATACAGATAAGCAAGTTGATTAGCAAACTTGCCGAGTAGAAACCGGACACAGTTGATTAGGGGATGACACAGTGTATTGGGATAGTAGGTGAATGAAAGCCTGAACAGAGCACTGCCTGAAGTTCTGTCGTTAGAGGGTGTTACTTCCACATTATCCGGATAGTACGTTTGAAGAAGGATTAAGTTACTGACAGAAGTCCAGTTACCTCCGTCATACAACATATATCGGAAACTACCGAAAGTGTCGGCACAGTCACTCATCAACTCATCACCTAAGGTTCGGTCAGCTTCCTCTTCGGATATCAGCTAATGATGAACGACATTCGAAGGTGCAGGAGGCAGTGGATAAGAATTGCTATAAGGCTTCTTGGTATAGATTGACGAGAAGAACTCGGATGAGCACCGTGTTGGTTGTCCTCATCGTATCTCTAGTGAGACTTACTGGGCGTCGGTTTTTAATTATTGTACCTAGTTTTCTCTTATTTCCTTCTGTTTATTTATGACAAGGGTCCTAGTTATTAGGTCTTATAAACTCTGGCTTTTTATCTGCCTTCTTGTTATCACGTTCCGTAATGTCGAGGATCGCCAGATCATCTCGCAAAGTGACTCATAATATCATGATCGGGCCCCAGCTAAATAAGTGTCTGTGCGGTAACCACAGCTGGTCCCTGGAAGTGGTGAAGAGTGGTATTTGTTGTGATAGGTGCAACGTTTGGTTTCACCCGGAGTGCAGTAAACTAGAAGACCGTGCTTACATGCATTATGCGAAACATTTGGTTCTGAGATGGGTATGCCCCGTTTCTATCGCTTGTATTCTGGGGCATAAGAGCCTAGGCAATCCTCTTACAACGACGTTAATCCCAGACGACAGTTTGAGTTTAGGAAACAAGAATAGGGATTCGTTTAGTAGTGGTCAACACGTGCAGGAACGAACTGTACGCCAGGTGGAGGAACATGCGCTACTTGTCGGTCACGTCCCGAGATATATTCAGATTGAAGCTGATGAAGCAGGGGGAAAACCTCAGGGATATCATAGGTAAGAAAATGTTAAGGCGGCGGAACCGATAAAAAGAGGGCCAAAACCACCGTGGAGAAGGAGTAAAGCATCTTCTGTCGCCACATCGGTAGGCAAAAACGGGTCAATCTACTAGATGTTTTGACAGCTCCACAGAAGAGGGTTGATGAACAGGCAGGGATACTTAGGTCACTACAGGATGGTAGATGCTTCATGGATAGGACCGTCGCACGCTTAGAAAAGGCTAGCGAGGTAGCCACCAGTAGAGGGTGAAACGTGGTAATTCATGGTATACCAGAACCGGTAATAAGGGAAGGCCGACAACGGGAGCGCGCCATGCGATACCATGTGGTCAACCTGTTGCGAATTGTAAATATCCCAGAACATGTGAGGATTAAGAGGGTTCTGAGGGTAGGGAAACGGCAGAAAACTGACTCGAGTATCCGCAAACCTAGACCTTTGTTAGTTGAGGTTGCTAACCCTCGACATTGAGACAGTTTCCTGTCATCTGCAGGGACCGTCGGAGACTCTTCGAAACGGGTGCTTGTAGTAACCCCAAATAACTTATCTCAGACGAGGATGGATGTAGCATTTCCAGCAAGACAGCCAACTAAAGTTTCACCCTGTTCCAGGCTGCACGTCGAGAATATCTTCACGTTAGCTCCAAACGGATGTGGTGTCCACGGGTCCTCCTTCAAAGCTAACACATTGTTGCGTCTATCCAGTAGTTTCTTAGGGGGTGGACACAAAGACTCAGAAGGGGCATGCAAATCAGAGCAAGTTTCGGTAGGCGCTGCTGCGGAGGGTCGGTCTACTCAAAAACGGTTGGTTGCTACTACTCCAAAAAAGTGGGATAGGCCCTTCGGATTTAGCGTCCGAGTTCGCCTCATCTCACAGCCTCGAGCTAACTTCAAGGAGAATAGGTGAGGGGATATTACTTGTAGCCTGCACCAATGCGTGCAGCGTTGGAAACAAGTGGGGAGAACTCCGAGCGGTCACAACAGATGCGGATTTCATAGCGGTTACTGAATCATGGCTAAAGCCGGAGATGAGCATTGAAAACCTCGGTCCACCCGGATATTTTATATACCGAGCGGATCGACAAGATGGAAGGAATGGAGGAGAGTCCTTGCTTCTAGTGGCGCAACGTCACGAACAACGGTCTGGCAGGGCACTTATAACACCCAGCGTACAAGTGGTTGTTTGTTTCGTGCAACTGCTGAACGTAACATTGTTGGTTGCGTGCGTCAGTAGCAGTCGTTTGGTGACAGAGGCCGAGGATGATAAGTGATCATGCATGCCGAACACAGATGATCCTTTTCGTTGGAGATTTCAATGCATCCGAAGCTGTTGGACAGAGGAGCATGCACCGAGAGGGTCGTTTGGGGAATCTCTCCTCAAATTCCTACACATCAAGGCCTTGGTTCAGCACGCAAACCAATACCCGATGGAGATCTGACCAGACACTTGGTGATAACTAGGAATCCGAATAAAATAGACAACCTTGAGGTGGGACATCCTGTTGGTTCAACCGATCGTGGGGTCAGTAGGCTGACACTCGCGTTAGCGACTGTTAAACCCCCGGATAAGTGGCGTCGGGCCTACAGGGGAATTAACATTGACAAAGTATCCAAGGAGATGGAATTAAAAGCATGGCCAAACCTTGGGCAGAATAACGATGTTGAGGCAAGTTGGGCCGAGCTCAAGACCAATTTACTGGAATTGGCGATTAAGTTTGTTCCACTTCGGAGGGTTATCCGCCGCGAGAAGCCACCATGGTGGAAGCGCAGAGCGAGTAAGTCTAAAACCATGAAGCGTAAGGCTTGGGAGGGATTCAAACGCACAGGCGGATATAAGCGTTATCTGAAGTACAGACGGGCGCAGCTCCGGGACAGCCGGGTTCAGCAGGATTGCCGACTGACATATGAGGAGAACTTGGCTCAGCAAGGCAGGCAAAACCCAAAGGTGTGTTACAATTACGCCCAGTCCAAAACCTCCATCCGAGCGTCCGTTGGGTGCATCCGTAACTAACAAGGACAGAACGCGTCCACTAATGAAGAGAAGGCCCAAGCGTTGCTCCGGTTCTTTGAGAGGGCGCATACAAGGGATGGTGGTAGGTCACCGCACGTTGACTTCGCGCCTGATGTACCCATTATGGAGGAGGTAGTAGTCACTGTTGGAGAGGTACGGGGTCAGTTGGCTAAACTGAGTGTTACGAAGGCAGCGGGCCAAGATGACATTCACCCTGCAATTCCAAAACAACTTGCGGATGTATTAGCTGCTCCTTTGGCTTGTTTATTTGACAAGTTGCTTGATGAAGCCAAACTACCCGCGGATTAGATGGTAGCCGCTGTCACACCGATACGCGAAGGGGCAGTAAGGAAGAGGCCTCAAACTACAGACCTGTGAGCCTCACGTCACTTGTATTGAAGGTGCTAGAACGGACTTCAAGGGATAAGGTAGCGCAACATGTCACCAAGTATAGACTAGTGGTGACTCAGTAACATGGCTTGGTAAGTAGGAGATCTTACCTTTCTAACTTACTGGCTTTCTCAGATGAGATTAACCTACGGCTTAAAAAGGGCGATTATGTTGAGGTCTGTTACTTAGATTTCAGAAAGGTCTTCGACTCCGTGAATCACAGACGTTCAATGTTAAAATAGGAGGCGTTTGATATATCTCCTGGTGTTTTGGCGTGGGTGAATGAGTTTCTGCATAATAGGAGTTTCTATGTGCAGGTGTAGGGCTCCAAGTCACACATTGCACGTGCCACCAGTGGTGTTTCACAAGGGTCAGTTTTAAGTCACCTGCTGTTCCTGATATACATAAATGGTTTGGCGAATAGGATCAGCAGTCGCTGCCACATGTTTGCAGATTATGTGAAACTCGTAGGATGACCCAGCGAGTCTTTGATGAAGCGAGGCCTCGATGAAACTCATCAGTGGACGGTTGACTGAAAACTCCGGTTAACTTTTGCGAAATGTAGAAAGCTTACGGGTGTCAAGACCGAGGACTCTCTCAGATGGACAGGAGGGTCTGGATGACGTGTGTCATCTGAGAAGTCTACTGAGATGAGGGACCTGGAAATCCAGGTCACTGGAGACTTCAGGGTGTCAACTCAGTGTATGTTTGCAGTCCGTAAAGCAAATCGGGTACTCTACCAACTGAAGAAGACTGGCCTCAAGAAAATCCAGCGTCCTTGTGCCTCTGTATAAGGCTAACGTCAGACCGCATCTAAAGTGTTGTGTGCAGGCCTGGTGTTTTTATTTGGCCAAGGATGCTACTGTCCTGGAGAGGGTGCAACTTAGGTTTACGAAGTATTTTGTAGAACGTCGGGGAATGGATTACTCCAGCAGACTTAAGCACCTTAATCTCTTCTTCTTAGAAAAAAGACGAAAAAGAGGAGACCTTATAGAAGTCTTCTCAAAATTCTGAGAGGATTATCTTAGGCAGGGGAACAGCTGTGTACTCGCAACGAAAATCCATCGCTGAGAGGGCACGAGTTGAAGATTATGAAGAAAAGAGCTAAAACTCACATTCAAGCCGGCTTTTTCGCAAATAGTGTTGCGATCAGTTGTAACAAATTACCGTCCGAGGCGGTGTTGCCCAACACGGTTACTGACGTTAAACACAAGTTTTATGCTTGTTAGTTGGCATCTGCTTAACCTGATGGCAACTATCTCTCCTTCCTCTCTCTGCATGTATTTTAATGCTTCTCACCTCTTCTTTATCACTAATTATAGACAGTTTGCGTAGGACTTTTTTATGAGGTATTTGTCTCTCAGCTGTTCTTCTATCAAAACCAGGAAGTTATTTTTATTTTGTCATCCAGGAGTCTGATGGATGCATGGTAGCACCAGCATTGACTGATCCTGTTTAGTAATCTGAGTATAACATGATTGCTGACGGTGAATCCAGTACCACTTCCCTTCATCATTCAGCCTCTGGTACCCAAAAGATCGCTGGCATGGCCCTGTTGAGAACTTGATCGGGGATATTCTCACTGCTCGTTCAATAATATACTGTGTTCACTTTGCGGGCACTGTCACATTGTTAACAGAATTCATATAAACCATGCAGATCACGCGTCGCCTGAAAAGACAGGATGGAACACAACTTGTCTTCTACCACTTGGTCACTTTCGTCCTCTTCAACTTGATTTACATGTAGCGAAAACAAGGCCACCGTGTTTCGCCAATGAAATATCTTCATTCTCCAAAGTGGCAGGGTTGGTACCGAAGGAAACATCAACAGTGCTGAAGCCAGGTCTTATACGTTTCGGGCGTAGCCGATGATAGATGGCAGTTTGACAGTTTGACCTTTATGCAAAGCTTTTGGGGCATCAAGAGTGTATTAATCAGAAGGCTCCAGGGAGTATAAAGGCTTACAAAGCTGAAAGGAAACTAATTTCGAATGTAACGGGAACATCCAGGATGAAAATTACAGTCTTCAACATCTTTGTTGAAATAATAAAAGCGCGCTATAACACGCCTACATTCAGAATGACACCGAATGTTATTAATTACAAGTAGCCGCAATAAACCACAGAAACAATAATGCAGAAAGTAACCAACTTGGATACATGTGGTAATCAAATGTCGCACAGCATTCAAACTAGCCTGGATAAACAAAGTTTACACCTAAATGACAGCCGCCTACGCTAGAACCACATATATCGATTGCAGTGGAAAATACCCTTCTTAGATTACTCCTAACCAATACGCAACTATAGAATTAGTTCTACGAAAACGTTCCATTCATTGAACAAGAGAGGCTGACATGTGTCTTACTCTTGACCAACTTCGCCGAGTCGGCTACGCGTTTACTGGGCTGGTCTGTAATATAGGCCGATTCCGGCAAGACTCGTGGTCAAGAATGGACGAAACCCCGGCTGACTCCACCTCGTATGTTGGGTGTATTGTGCACCCTTGTTGACTTTTAATCTTGAATAAACAAGTGTTTCATTCTTCGCCTTTAAGTTGATACAAAAGTCAAATCATATTTTAAATTGTGATCAGGATTCCTGTATTCTGCCCCGCTTAATCATTCCACTTTTCGGAAAGCAAATAAGATTCTACTTACTGGTGAATTCATTTAACCTGATAAACTTGAGGACCCCCATTTAAAAATATTGTCAAACCAGCTGCTAAATAACTGACGTGAACAGAAAATAGGGCAAACATATCGTGTTGACTAACGCTGAGCTAATAACCAAAAATTGATGCACGCGTTTTTGACTACTTGGCCAGGATGTTAGACATTTTTCATACATGTATCGTCTCCGGCTAAGTGTTGTGACTGTTGTATTGTAACGTGCGGTCGAAATCAGCGAGCGCGCACGGGTCGAAGTTGAATTGTGCCTTACTGTGTGCGGCTGTATTGTTGTCGCTGTCCTAGTTTTCGTCTGTGTAAGTCATGCACACGACTTACTGTACCTTTGTTTCGTGCTTGTTCGTGTTGTTTCGTTTTACAGGACTGTTGTTGGAACCCCTACTTCAGGAGAACGCTGCCCCCTGATGTCTTCACATTGTTCCAAAGTTGGTCCAAAAATGTGATAGACAATCAGAACAATGACACTGTGTTACAGCTGTATGTTACAGTATCACATCGTATTTATCTCAGATGTAGGCAGCTATTTCATGAATAACCAAATAAGTCAGAAAAGCGATTTATTGTTCATACTATGCATGTTCACCATTGATTCATTCATAATCCCAGCTATTAAATAAATTATAAATTCCAGTTATTTCATCAACTTGTCTTGTTACCAAATTACCGTGGTTTTCAGTGGCCTTGGTTACAATTTCTCAAACATTGAAGCAAAAATTAATTCTCATAGCAAAGCAGGTTTTATAATTTCTAGAATATTCAGTCGACTAAAAATTTGTTGATATTACCAACCCGTCCATCAACGGACTATCAACTTAAAGAACTACCACCTGCGAATAGTTTTGAGCGGGTGCGTAAGTTGAGTTACCCACGGTTCACTCGCATTCTAAATTTCGCGAACCCTTACCTGGTGATAAGAGTGCAGCCCGATGCATTGTCCGAAAATACACAACTTTCAGCAGTGTTCTCTTTCTAACGTTTGATAACAGAAAGGACGGCAAAACAACGTACGGCTTGTCGGTGGGTGTCTGGGCTGCATCACGCAGTTGAAGTCAAACTCCGTGGTGGCTGGTAACGGTGAATGGTTCATTGGGTGGGTCGGAATGTATTAGGTGGTAATGCTTCCGCCTACATCCTGGGTCGAAACAACTCCTAATGGACCTGCATCCCCTAACCATACGGTTGGTTTCAAAGCATTAGTGATATATTTGGTGGATACATAGTATTTCCAACCATTGCTTTATTGATTTGCTAAGAAACTGGGTACTGATAAGCGACTTGGGCGTCTTCCAAAATAGAAAAACTAAGGCAAGAACCATTTGTAGCTAGGTTGGAATGAAGCGGTTTCCTGATTGAAGGAAGTGCAACAAATGGGAACTCAAGCACAGGCTGCTGCGAGCGGAATTGCTGCCGATTGAGACCAACCAAAAACGGTGAACAGAAACTACATCAACTATGTTCTAAGAGGTGTAGATCAAAACAGGTTGGTTGAACGCGTGTCAGATATAGATAACCAACTCACTGGAGGCAGGATCGTGAAAATTGGCATCGAATAGACAAATCAGAATGTTTGCGTAAGTCTTGTGGACGTCTTACGAGGCCTTTGGCCCACGCCTGTTTTTGCTGTCTCCCTTTACAGGACTGTGGTTGGGACCCTTACTTTAGAAGAACGATGTTTCCAGGTGTCTCCACGTTACACAAAGTTGTTTTACGACTGTGACGGGAACACGAAGCCAGAATGTCTGACTAGCCTGTTCCATGGTAAGAGACCAGTATGGCCCCAGCCCAGCAGGCACATGGTCGACTCCAAGGTGTTGGCTAGCGTCTAGCCAACAGTCGGCTACATAATAAGCGAATCGGTTCAGAATAAGAATCTTCAGTTACCACGTTTATTCTGGCAATCAAGAACACGCTAAATATTTTTTAAAACATATTATCAAATGTACAACGTTTCATTTTCACGCGTTCCCGGCTGCCGCCATTTTACGCACGGTTGTGTTAATCCGCGTCTCTAGCAAACGCGCGCTTGCAGTTCCACTTATTTCGTGCATGGTGAGTGAGGGTGTGTTGTATCGTTTGCGGTCTGTCGGTACTCACAGTTCTGTTAAAAGTTTGTAAGTGCATGTACTGACACGCGTTCAACCAACCTG
>JTDE01000322.1:265149-275322 GCA_014338405.1 Paragonimus skrjabini miyazakii
GATCCATATAAACCGAAGATGGAAACAACCATATGATAGCGTTATTTCCAACCACTTCCAAGAGCAACGTTTCATCGACCAGTATCTACCTGAGATCTTGCAAACAAAGAGAAATAGTATAAATATCGTATATAAAACGAAGCTGGAAATGTTGTCATATTTTTCACTATCAAATGTGTTGGTGTTCTTGTTGAGATGCAAAGCAAACACAGTATGGTCGTATATTTCCATTTCGACGATATCTATGGAACGCCGCAAAATGAAGCACTCTCAGGCTATAGGATGACGTATTTCCTCTCGAAAATGGCAATGACTGCATTTATAAGACTTGAAAAAGTGAGCTAACGTCAATGACGGGTTGTTTTCGCGAAAATTTTGAAAAACCTTTCATCACCAATCTAATGCTTTTGGGACTTATTTGATGTTTTCCAATGTTTCTCTCAACGCCGCTTATTTACAATTGGTGTATTGTAAGTACTTTGCCTGAAATTCCGATTTTCAAATTTCAAAATATATTCAAAAATCGAGGATCCGCGCCAAAAGGACCGTTTTGCCTTTTGAACGACCTTCAAGGCGAATCCCGTGAAACGGATAATTGCCCTGCACCTGTCTAGATTTCTCTAAAGATCAGTGTTGATTTTATCCAACTCCCCGCAATGTCAACTTGCGGGATTATTGATGAAATCGTTGAAACCGGTACGATACCATACGGCAGATTACCATCCGAACGACAATTTCAAGTTAGCCGCGCTGGTAGAAAATTTCGTCATGTCTGATAAACATTTGGATTCGCTGGACATAGAATCGTTGTTGACCAGTGAACCGTTGGAAGAAACCACCATTTTTATGCTATTTTTTCAAATAAATTTGAATCAGATTAATATTGCGACGCAAAAAGCGAGATAGGTCGTCAAATTTTTCCGTACACTTTCAGCGAACGCTTCAACATTTAAGGCAAGGCTGATCGTCAGATTGATGCGGTTGCGGCGGGCGGTATATTTGGTCAGGTTTTAGCTAATATTTTTGTAGCCAAATCAGAAAACAAACTGAAAACGGCAAATAGCTATATCGAGGGTTTCGCCTTGAAGTTCGTTCGGAAGGCAAAACGGTGCTTTTGGAACGAATCCTGTTTTTTAAATATTTTTGTGAATTTTAAAATCGGAATTTCAGACATAGTACGTACATTACATTAATTGTAAATAGGCAGTGTTGATGGAAAAATTGCAGTACATCGAATAGGTTTCAAAAGTATTAGTTTGGTGATGAAAACATTTTCCACAATTTACGCGAAAACAACCTGTTATTAGCGGTAGCTCAGTTTTCAATTCTTATAAATGCAATCATTGCAATTGTTGAGATGAAGTACGTCATCCCATAGTTTTGAAGATATACACCATACGCTACGATATGCACCATACCATGCACCATACATATAAGCCATACAGTGTTGGCGTTGCATTTCCACAAGAACGCTAACACATTTGATAGTGAAACATGTGTGATAACACCTCCAGCTTTCTTGTTTGCAAGACTTCAAATAGATGCTAGTCGAAGAAACGTTGCTCTTAAAAATGGTTGGTAATGACGCGATCACACGGTTGTTTCCATCTTCGGTGCATATGGAACGTCGTAAAAAGATGGTATCATGTCCCACTCTATCATCGAGCATCTTCAGACGTAAATTGTATTCATTTTACTGCATTGCTTTGAACTAGATTGAGGTCACGTGGCGTTCATACGGAACAGTATACGGAAACAGATTTGTAGTGACCAGCGATTGTGTGGCTCCTCAAAGGACCCCGGCTGCAACCGTGTTAACCCGCTTGCCTGTTCAGTAGGCATGACTGTGTGTACGCCTGCTATAGGAGGCTTGGAGCGACTAACATAAATGATATTTTGATGGTCGCATTAACATGTACGTTTTAGGTGATCTTGGTTTTTTACCTACCTTCGTTTAGCCAAGCTATCCATTTTGTAATATCCGTCCCAGAGCTATAACACAACTCGCTCCGTGTCTTGCTAGCTTGACGTGCTTTCTCTGAACACTCTATTTCCCAGGGTCGATACTAATACACGAGGCTTCACGCGCTGAATCCTTGTTTTTCATTTTCGATCGGTTTTCGATAGTGAACACAGACTTGGTATTAATCTGTTGGACCAGTTCAAACAATTGATGAGCCCACACTTTTCATACATTTTGTTACAGTCATCTTTTGCGTCTTGGTGAGTTCGTTCCTTTGCACATTTGTTGCTTTTTCCCGACGTTCGCGTAAACATTTGTCTTTCTCCGTTCCTGTATACGTTCATTGATGTATTTTCTCAATTTGGTTTCATTAGTAGCAATCGTTAGCTCATAACCTCGTAAACACTACCCAATGTCTGAGACGTTATCTAAGGACTATCACAGCCACTCCATCGGTGCTAATCCACTAGTGGTCCTTCCGTTTTCGAAAATGAACACTCTTCTTTGAATTGTTTACTTAGAAGGAAACTTTTTAGCGACGGAATTTTGCCCGATCAAACAAGATTCTGTCAAATGTTAGCCAGGCTTCCCAGTGAAGTCACCGTGCAGCTTCGCGTTGTTATAATAAACCAACCAGCGCAGCATATTTACGATACCTTAAAAAAAGGCAATTAGTAATCGAGTGACACCTGTTGAATTTGTTAAGGTCTGTTTCATCATTTTGAGACTGCTCTGCTCGGTTTGATTTGTGTTTAAGAATGGCCCTATGTTTCATTATTTTCCCTAAGAATAAACAGTAGTAACTATTTTCATTCTTACACCAACTGCCGTGACCGTTTCCCTTACTATTATTCAGTTTGAGCCCTGTACATTTCCAAATGTCAGAATAAGGCATTCTTCTTTCATATTCTTTCTTGAGTAGCTTATAATTTTTGCCATTTCTCGATGCGTGAACAATCATTTTGCTCCGACCTAACCACTGACCACTTGTTTGAGTGGGCTCAATACCGTTTTATCGTCCCTCATTAATGAACGGTGCCCAGTTGTCATATTTGTTGTGCAGGCTTATTGTTTGTTCAATTTCTGAGGATTTTTCACACTCGAGGCGAGATAGTTAATTTTCATGTACATTTATTCAACTAGTACCGTATTAAATCCAGTCTTACGAGCGCCTTCTCATTAACCTTTTCGAAGACAGATTATCTTCTCTGCCCCTGGATATTGAGAAAGGCATTTTTGGATAAACAGATTGTGCGTAACTCGCAGTGATCTTGAATCGTTAGCGAACGATTCAATAACACCTTCTGAAAAAACCCAAGTGCAACAGCTTCACGACTTGAAGCTAGGCAACAAGCACTCTTCAACATTGCTAGCTGAGATGCAGAAACTTATCGGCAACTCACACATGGACGGGTTCCTCATCAGGGAACTTTGGCTTAGCAAATTGTCAAAAGCGCTGCAGGCAAACATTTCAGTTGCTCGTTTACAAAGTCTCGCCGAAACAGCGAAAATCGCTGATCAAGTAGTGGAGCATTTTCAACCTCTACTGGTTCGCTTGAGTGTACCACAGCCTAGTCCACTTCTTACAATAGGCACGCGCACTTCCCACTGTGTGGTTATCGCGAAACGTGGTCCAACAAATGGTTAGGCTCTACCGGCAGGAATTACAACTTTGCGACATGATTTGAACAAAATTTCTTCAAGCCGTTCTTCAAATCATAAAACTGATATATCCAGGCGACAAAAGCCGCAATGTAAACCTGACTGTTGTTGATACCACGAAAGTTTTGGTAACCGAACCAAGCAGTGCACCAAACCCTGCACCTATGCATCATCACGGCGGTGCAAACTCAGCAGCCGAACCTTAACGGCAAACAATGCCGTCGGTGTTAAATCTTCCCGTCGCCTCATTTTTTTACGGGATGTAGGAACCGGACACACGTTCCTGGTTGACGCCGAGATGCAGGTTAGCGTGCTTTCGTCCACAAAAGACGAAGTACCAAACCCATGCAGCTCTCAGCTCCGTGCTGCAAATGGCACTCCTACAACCACATATGGACAGCGGTCCTTGACTCTTAATTTAGGCCTCCGGCGGATATTCCGCCGGGTGTTTACAATTGCCGTGGTACCTTTTGCCATCATCGGCATCGATTTTCTCCGGCATTTCGACCTTCTGGCCGATACGAAACGCCCACTGTTAATCATTTCCAGCACTAAGCTAAGCATACCCGGCACGCACGCAACAGTTGCAGCTATAACACCCATATATACCTAACTCGCCGCCCCTAGACAATTTGTGGACCACTTCACTGAATTCACGCAGCTGGTTCGCACATCGAACGATATCCCAACAGTGACCCCTAATGTCACACATCACATCCGCACAGAGGGACCCCCCACCTGAGCACAGCCTCACCGGCTGGCTCCCGACAAACTAAAACTCGCCAGGGCAGAGTTCGAGCGTCTGCTAAAACTCGGGATAATAGGCCCTTCCGAAAGTCCATGTGCCTCGTCGCTGCATATGGTCCCTAAGATGTCAGGCGATTGGCGCCCATGCGGTGTTTATCGCGAGCTCAACAAAGCAACTGTCCCTGACAAATACCCAATCACGCTTATGCAGGATTTAACTACTTGCTTATAAGGAAAAATCATATTCGGCAAAATAGATTTAGTACGAGCGTATCACCATATTCCGGTAGCTAAAGAGGATATTCCCAAAACCGCTGTAATAATTGCTTTTAGCCTTTTCGAGTTTCTTCGAATGCCATTTGGTTTGGGCGACGCAGCTCAAACTTTTCAGCACTTCATTCATGAAGTGACGCGCAGTTTGAATTTTGTATACCCTTATCCAGTTGATATTTCAGTTGCTAGCTCTTCACAGGAAGAACACCTTACGCATCTACGCACCTTACTGGAGAATTTGACCCAACACAGAGTCACAGTTAATTCCACGAAGTGCGAACTAGGTGAGGCTACAATAGAGTTTCTGGGTCACAAGGTTTCAGAAAATGGGATCGCTACACTTACGGATAAGGCGAAAGCCATCCGTGAATACCCCGAGCCAAATTCCTTTAAGCAACTTCGGCGCTTTGGTGGCCTGGTCAAATACTACCGACGCCTCGTATCTCATTATGCGCACATAATGCAGCCATTGACAGATCTTCTCCGTGGAGGTAAACGCAAATTCCAGTTCACCGAGGTTGCACGCACTGCGTTCAGTGAGCTCGAGGATACGGTCTCCGACTTAGTTCTCCTTGCTCACCCTGATCCGAACGCACCACTGTCAATCGTAACCGACGCTCCCGACACAGCTGTCGGCGCTGTGTTACAGCAATTCGTTTGTAAGCAGTGACAACCTTTAACTTTCTCCAAACGCTTACAACCAGCAGAATCCCGTTACAGCGAGTTTGGTAGAGAGTTACTGGCAATCTACTTCAGCATCAGTCACTTCCGGTATTTGATAGTAGGCAGGACTTATACGGTTTATGCTGATCACAAACCGTTAATTCATTCTTTAAACGCTTCATCCGACAGGCATTCCCCAAAGGAAGTTAGGCACCTGAACACTATCTCTCAATTTACGGCTGGTATACGACATGTCTCAGGTACCAAAACATTGTCTCGGACGCCCTTTCACGCATCCAAGACTCCAGCGCATCGGCCGACGGTGGCATTGGTTTGGCAGCCGTGCAGGCCACTGACACCGAGATCGAGCATGCTCGTCAAAAGAGCTCTCTCACAATCCAACCTGTAACTCTGACAGCATCAGAGAGAAGAATACTCTGCGACACTTCCCAGGGAACACCTCGTCCTGTAGTGGCAGCAGGAAGCGTTCCGTCCTCGAAACTCCCCGCAACTTTCGCAAGCCCAACCTCTGCTCCCTCGGCCTTTAGGCATAATCGTCTTGGTAGGGAGCTCCGCTAGCCTGTACTTTCTGCAGAGTATGTTAACATTTCTTATTTTCGGGAGTGATGTTTTTTATTATAACATACACACACGCACAAAAAATTGTTGACTTTCATGCCTTTGCAGTTATCTCGTGCGTTACCAGGTCCGCAACCGAAACGGCGTTGTCCTAGACCAGGTCTATTCGTATGCTAACCCTCTTCATTCTTGAGTCTATCACCTTTAGACAGGAACACAAGAGGGAGAGAAAACCGAAGACATTCACTCAAAATCGCAGGGTCCGTGAAGTCGTTGGCTGTAAAATTATTTAGTCGACCGGATACGTTGACACGGTGAGTTACCCCTTTCCGCCTGTCGTGCGGGTACTTCACTGTGTTGTCACTTTTCCAGACTATCCAAACATGGTGCGTGGAAAGGCAACTCCCAGCTACTTGTCGCACAACCCTGGATAAATTTACCCTCCTTTTCTCTCAAAAGTTTTCAGGGTTGAGCAACCCGCTGCGATAGAGAAGAAACGCACAGAAGACTGAATAATTTAAATAAAAGAATCCTACCAGCGCAGCAGCCATTGTTTCGACCGACCCTGTTCTGAACTTTGACATTCTCCACTCCATGTCATTATTCTTCATGCGAATCACCCTGTAACTGTGATTAATCAGAAAGACATTATATATGTTTTTTCCTCTCACTCTCCGGAAAAACGAAGGCTTGTGTAAAATACGTATTAACCTTCCGGGAGAGAGCTATGTGGCGAATAAAATAAATGAAATTTTTGATAGTTTCATTAACATGTACGTTTTTGGTGATCTTGGTTTTTTACCTACCTTCGTTTAGCCAAGCTATCCATTTTGTAATATCCGTCCCAGAGCTATAACACAACTCGCTCCGTGTCTTGCTAGCTTGACGTGCTTTCTCTGTACACCCTATTTCCCAGGGTCGATACTAATACACGAGGCTTCACGCGCTGAGTCCTTGTTTTTCATTTTCGATCGGTTTTCGATAGTGAACACAGACTTGGTATTATTCTGTTGGACCAGATCCAACAGGCTTGATATGATCTCAGTGCCACTTTCTTCCATCGTGTAACTAATCACATGCGGCGAATGCTTGCTCCTTTCCTAACGACTCATTTATTATTCCGCCCTCCAAGGTTTTTTAACCCGTACCTATTCGAGCGTTGTTTAACGCACTCGAAGTTTCCACGCACTTTTCGCCTGGCGCGCTTTTGAGTGCCGCCAAGTGGATTGTGGCCCATCTCGCGCTTCTTTCCTTTCTCCTCTTGGTTGCTTCCATTGGTCCCAGACTAGGCTAGGGCTAACTACTTATCATATTTCTAAACATTACTGGAAATATACGGTTTGTTTCCAAACCTCACTGTCTTCTCTAGTCCGGTGCCTGTAGGGATTGCGTTTCGATCGCTCTTCAGGAAAGGTGTATTGAATTGTTAGTGGATGAGGGTCTAGCGCATAACCACGCGTCCATTACAGATTAAATCAGGCCGTCTGCAGATCACCAAGAGCTATACCTTTCAGCCAGTCAAACTATGATGTTCAGAACGCCAAGTATCCATCGTAGTGCAGAAGCATATTCCAATCATTATGACAACCAAAGGGATCAAAGATGATTATTACCATGTACCCCAAATGCATCAAATACAGGTTTTCCATCTTTCCCTGCATGTGTTCATTCTCCAAATTGTCCATGGTAAAAGTCGTTCGGAAGGTGCAGCCACAAGTTTGACCATAGACTGCATACTCAGACGCTGATCATAACCTGAGTCAACCGGGTGGAGCGCCTACTTTTATGAACGAATACTGCATAAGCAAGCGTTGTTCATAGCTTAGTTGAAGGAAGTTGAAGCATCTACTAATGTGAACCTATACTGCATATATAGACGTTCTTCATAGCTCAAGTGAATCAGGTTGAAGCAGCTACTGATTTGATCGCATGCTGCATTGTGAAACATTCTTGATAGCCTAAACCACTCGGATAGAGCAGCTACTGTTGTGAACGCGTACTGCATACGCAGGCGTTATTCGCAGCCTAATTGAATGAGGTTGAAAAATTTACTAGTGTGAATGCACACTGAAACGTTATTCGCAGCTGAACTGAATCAGGCTGAAGTAGCCCCAGGCTGGAATTATTTGACGGATAGCCTCGGTTATGAGAAGTCAAATGATTACGATTAAAGTGGACTCCGCCCTCTTTTCTGTACCCGTCTGAGCGGTGTGCTCGAGACCCTGTTTTTGGGCTACTGCCATTTCCAAGTCATATCAGCGACCTCCCAGAAATGACCTCTTGTAACATTTTGCCACATACGGTTGGAAATGTCTTAACACGAACACTGTACAAGCCGACTTCGATGCTGTCAATCAGTGGCCACACGGGTGGTGTCTCCACATTGTTGAGGGCGAAGGTACGCATATGTCTCTTAGTGAAGATTCCGAAAACGGGTTCACAACATAGACGTTTCAATGAGCTGTATTTTTGGCCAAAGTGGAACTCGTGAGAGCCCTTGGAACTTGGTTATTGTCCAACTTATCTTCCTCCTATCATCGCGAAAAGACGACCGAGTAAGGTAAACCATAGTAAGAATAACAAAGCGTTCAGTTCTCCGCATCGAGAATGAAAATTTCAAACCCCTCACCGGACCCCTGTCCAAACTTAACTTACACATGATGAATCAGAGGTACTGACAGCTATTGGAAAGGACAACTGCGTTAGGGCGTATTCCGTGAGCTGCTCCAAAAGCAGTATTGGACTTTGGAAAATTCACTTTCAAGTCTTGACCAGAAATTCTCGATATTTATCTGGTCGAATATCAAAGAAGTCGAGGCAACCTAATCCTCACTTACCTCAGCTTCCATGTAGGTTTTGCAGGGAAATTCTCCACGCTTGTGAACCAAAGCGTTTTACGTAGTCACGAAAAGTTATACAAAAAAAGGCCCCGCTAAATTGTTAGACAAAAGTTTTCTTTCACAGAATGGTGGCACACTGGAATATGCTACCATCAGTCGTTCTCAGTGACAGCGCCAAGTTAAAATGTGGGGCGGTGTTGGAATCGCGACATCTCAGCCCAGATGGTCACTAAGAAAGTCTACGCTATTCGTCCTATCTCAGGAATGCTATCGTTCACTGATGAAATTGAGATCCGTGGCATCCGTGCCACACCGGATTTCTCACCATTAATTCTCGAAAAACTGTCACCTGCACGATGTCCTAAAACATTAGAATCACCCTTGGAACATGAGCCCCAAGCCTTCCCCCGCGTAACATTCAGTGAATCAATGAATCGCTGAATTCCAGAAAGAGTGGAAGAAATTGATCCGGAATGAATTTAGAGGAAGTCATTTAATCTGCGGGGACAATACTGTCTGACGGAAGGTTCCAAACTCTACAAACGTTACATCGTAGTGCAGAACATCAATCTCTAAACAGAGTCTTTGCAAAGGTGTTAAGAAAAGATCCATGGGGGTTGTTCAGGGTTTAAGGCGTAGGCAGGTAAACACGCAGTCCCAAGTAATCATTAAAACTGGAAAATTTGATACCTTCCTTGAAAGGACATGGTGTGCATTCCTAGGACGGCCACTGTGGTCCATCGCCTCACAGATTTAGTTCAAACCTTATCTTCCCGGAATAAGCGTTGTCACTGTGCGGTGTCACTGCCAAGGTAAGTTTGAACAAACCTGTCAGCAGGAACTGTTAAGATATATGGAACTAAAGTTAAGGTGTGCCAAGATACTTCGTACTTTCGTGATATGGGTTTCGGCGCTCCGCGAGCTAGAGAAAATAATGGAAATGAATGTTCCCATACCTTTCATCACGTGCAGGCTAGTAACTTATAATGCGTGCGCAAACACAGTAACTACCAGACTGTAATACTCGGGATTAGGGGCTTCGAATAGCTCTAGAGATCGTACTCGGATTGAAATCTTCCACGCAAGTAATAAGGAGAAGACCTCGTACTAGTTGCAGTAAGCAGTTCACATTCATGAGAAAAGAAGTCAAAGTTGTGGATGTACAACTGCATTAAAGTGATCACAGTCTACCATTGGCTGGTCGTAGTTGCACCCACAAATTCACAAACTTAACGTTAATTGGTGCAATACCGAACAAAGAAATAGGCGAATAGCAGAAGGCGTAACATTGAGACCGGTTGTTCAATACTGATGTAGTATCTTTAGCGCGACAATTGGATTGGCCCCCTATTAGATCTTCTATTGTGTCGGGGGTTGAAAAAGTGGTGAATCGAGTAAATTTGCACCACACAGACATCGAGCAAAAATGCGAAGGATTGCAAGACC
>JTDE01000323.1:16006-64130 GCA_014338405.1 Paragonimus skrjabini miyazakii
CAGCTTGAGTCTGAATTTCTAGACTAAACTGTCTGATATCC
Organism: Paragonimus skrjabini miyazakii; assembly: GCA_014338405.1. Lineage (NCBI taxonomy): Eukaryota > Metazoa > Platyhelminthes > Trematoda > Plagiorchiida > Troglotrematidae > Paragonimus > Paragonimus skrjabini miyazakii. The sequence continues at coordinate 16,048 of JTDE01000323.1, forward strand.
TGATTTTCTTTTCCCACGAGCGTATGAAATTTAGCTCGCTCAGCTGTTTCAAAGTATAAAGGTTGGACATGTGAAAGCAGCAGTTTCTACAAGGAGTCATAAGGAAGAGAGATCGTCGATCCAGGAAATGACAAGTTTTTCACCAAGCTGTATGCATCTTTGCCAACTACGGTGAGGAATTGAGCGGCTTTCTTGTCCGCTTTCATCTCTTTGCCTGTGAGACACCATGTTCCGGAACGTTCGAAATAGTCCTTGATTTCTCTCGACGAATTATGAATATTGAGACATTCAAGTGGGCAGGAATCCATCGTAGAAGTTTGCAGAAGTCCGCGACGCCAATTGTGATGCCTCCAGGAATACGGAAATGAAGTAGCTGAATTTGATCAACCCCAGAGCTAGCTTCGACGCAACAGTAATAACAACCGAACTAGGCAAAGCAAGTAATCTATCTCTCGAGCGCAGTTGTCCAACCCATGGTCAGCAAGGTAATAAAACAACAGTAATGAGAAATAGCTCCAGTGACAATCACCGCACTTTCGCTCTTCGAGTCACCCGAACAAAAATCTTTTTACGCTTGCCGAAACAATGAGTCTCAGGGGCCATAAGTACAAGATATTTCTACCACGTAGTGGCCTTTTATGCAGACGACTTAGTTTTGCTGGCCGAGTCTGTTCGACATGGAACACACTTCCGGCGAAGATTGTCATGGCAATGTCATTCGATGCATTCAAAAAGCAACTCCAAGATGGCCGTTGGCAGTCGGACACGTATAGCCTCATGTACCTTCATTGTTGTCATTTTCTTCTACCGTCTTTTCTCATTTTCCCTTACCTTCTACCTATAGGTTTCCAATTTCACTGTTATACAACAAAACGGTGCAACCTCCCTAAGTGCCGGACTGCTGCTAGCCGCTTCAACACTCGATACACCTCACATACCCCACCATTTCAGCAGTTCACAGGATCGGTGCGAACGGACAACAGCCAAACCGGGATGGAATCTGTTGTGGAACCACAGACTCCATAATACTGAATCGTACCGGGATATCTCGAGGCGGGTATACTACACAAGTGTTATACTCCCTGCTCCGCAAGAAACCAGTGAAACCAGTGAAACTAGGACCAAACGAACCCGCTGAAGATTATCCGTAGGGAGTAAAATATGTCGTAAAGCAGCGAATTTATGAGGGATCCGTGAATAACTGGCAATATCCCGGTGGTATCGTTCAAAAAGTTGAAAATCATCAGCTTTTGAAACAAAAATGATGACGAGCTTTGAAAGGCTTATTTAACACACCGTTAATGTGTTTGTCCTTCATTTCGCGCGAAGACTGAAAATAATAATGGTGGGTGTTGTGATAGCATTTATGCGTTTTCATGCTAAGTATTTGTTTATGTTCGATTAATAGTTAATCGTTCTATGTTGATAAATGATTAATTGTTTATAAATTTTATTCTAGGTGATGGATTATCTTCAGGGATTCAAAGATCTATTCCAAGATCGGGAATTTTCTAGCTTCCAAGAATTCCGAAGTTGTTTGCAGAAGTTTACGAAAGAATACAGTGGTTTGTACGTGCTTGGTTCAAGTAAGAAATCAAGCAATGCACGCTTGAAGTATGAGAATGCGAGTGTGAGTACTACTGAGGTTACGTGGTAGATGGCGTACAGATGTACCAAGTACAAACGACGTAGGAGCGAAAGCCGCGGACTACGACGTGTGTAGTGAGTTGAGTTCACTTACTTTCGCTTGCTCAGTTCTCGTGATACATGCTGTCAATCAAGCTTTAACGTTGCTGGGAGGAAAACGGTGTTGGTGATTAGCTCTTTTACTTTAGAGCACAACCATGACCTGACTGCCTTGCTGTACGAGGCACACCCAACAAATCGCCGGCTCACTGCAAGTGAAGTGAGCAACTCTAGACATTTATTCGAGTACAATACTCCAACTGCGGAGTTAAAGCAGTATGCTGCGGATGTCTATGGCAAGTAGCTAACGACAATGGATATTTGCAACATCCGTCATCGTTTAAAACCTCCGACAATTAGTAAGTTGGTTTGTGTACATTGATGTTGCAAAAAACCTGCCCCAAATTCTCGATCACGTAGAGAAAAACGGCGTACTGCGTGTCCTCAAAGACGGTGATAATAGATACACGCACATATGCTTCGCGAGGAAGGAGCATGTACAGTTTTTCAGACGTTTTTCCGATGTGGTCAACGTCGATGCCACGCATGGTACCAACCGCCACAAGTGGATCTTATATCAGCTCACATATGCGGTTGTAGCTTGAAGCTATATCAATTTCTTGTCACAGACGGAATGGGCCATGGAAGACCCGTGATGTATGGTTACGTTCGGAGTGGAAAGTACGCTTCTCTCCGTCGCTTGTTTGAGTTATTTCGGGCTGTGATAGGTGATAACATACCTGTTAGGACGTTTGTGATGGACATAATGGCGGCGCAAATTCGAGCAGTACGAGTCGTGTTTGGGTGCGACAAAATGCTATGTTATTTCCATCTTTGGGATGCCGCGAGGAAACACCTAAGTTGGTGTCGTTAACCCTGTAATCTCCATTTAGACCAACTCATTTAGAAGTCGCTATTTGTTTCACCGTATGGCAACTATGGATAACTTAGAAGAGTGAGTGATAAATTTACTCCATTGACGTTTCATGTTCAATCAAGATATTGCGTTAATCAGACGCACGGACAGAAAGTTTCTGAACTACCTAATGTGCAATTGGTTTTATATAAAACCTAAGTGGGCCATCCATGCACAATCAGACGTTGTTCACTTCGGAAACCGAACAAACAACCGTTTGGAGAATGCCAGTGGTCGAATTAAGAAGCGCACTCATCCACGGGACCAGTTAGCCACCGCCATCAGTAAAATTTGGTCCCACAGCGAGTGGCTAATGCGGGAGTTTGAGATGCAGTGCACCTATGGTTGTGACCGCCGTGAGGTGGTTAGCGTAGACGTGTACGTCAAAAATGTACTGTTCCGGCTGACGACGTTCGCCAGTCAATTGGTGTTGAAGCATCTCGGGAATCGTGCTCCCCTACTGCATTGTGAACAACAAGACGAGTTAAAGGCAACCGCACCTTATGTAAAATCACTTTTTAGTTTCGAGTGAGCCATGAGGGTGCACAGTATACTGTGGACATCAGTGGTGGCACATGTGAGTGCAACTTCTACCGGTCCATGTGGTTACCATGCATTCACATGTTGTCCGTCTTCAAAAAGGATTTCTATCCATAAAGTGAGTTGTTGTTAACGAAAACCGCATTTTTTCTAGGTCGCTTCCTAATCCATCGACGGTGGCTTGCGGGATACAATTTGCCTAAAGGCAGCATGTTTCGCCGAGAGGTAACTGTCGCTGTCAACAATCCATTTCAACCGGATTATAAAATGCTGCATCTGGGGTTGGCGAAGCTGTAGGATGTAAATCCCAGTACTGGCAGCCGTATTTTCAAGGCTATTATAGCTTTCATGCACTAGTCCATTGGGAAAACTAAGACGGCCTTACCGCAGACTGACTTCCCTCTTGTTCCATCGTGCAGTACGAAGCAGCCAAGATGGGAGAAGAATGCTAACATCGGGTTGCCCTGGGGATATTGTGGGGATCCTGTTAACATGAGTGGTTGCCGATGCAACAGCAACCGATTAATGTTTCACTCAGAATGTATGAACAATACTGACTTACCGCACTGCTTTTTCTGCAATGGACAGCTGCAAACCCCCTCACCAGGTACGTTGTTATTTCATGAACTACGTGGTTTTAGTTGCATCTACCTCAAGCATTTCATTGCCTCCGACGTTTAGACCGAAATAGAGACCCCGCCCATCACCCGTAACTACTGATGACCCAGTGACGTTGGACGAGGAGTTCCGTATTGTACATCCACGCAAACGAGTCCAAGTGAAAGTAATACCAAGTGATGTCGCGGACGTCATTGGTCCTGGTAAGTTATGCCACGCCCTTGAAGCTACCTAACGCTTACTTTCAGAAATGGACACACAGCACGAAGAGGGCTTCTACTGAAGCAGAACGGAAAGTAACAAGACTGCAGAAAGCCACTTTGAATGATGCGCATAGTGATGTACTTTTAATAAATGAATTCCAACACTTCCACTTTATTTTCACCTTCCTATGCGTTGTGAATATAGGGTGCACGTAGGCTGACTGTCGAGCATAGACGTCAGTGCGTTTATTTATAGGCCTGTGAGGTTCAACATGCTATGTGGTGCATAATACTCCATAATTTCACCAAAATCCTGGCTAACGTGATGCCAAACCAGCTCATGCCCGAATACAGTGAACAGTAATCATGATAATAAAACCACACAGAATAAAACTCATATTTTGCCCGAAAATCACCCACTGCAGTCGTATATACTTGCCCACAGTGTCGATAAATACCTGGTGTTCCCAGTTCTACATGGTGTTGATTATACAGCCTCACATGTAAGTCAGCTGTCATCAACAGTTTAATGGGTGATTGAATGCATAATTTACAGAAAAATATTGTACAACTTATATTGTGCACGTTTTTCATTCTTTTGTTGTTAAAACTTTGTAAATTAACCCGTATAAATTTCAGCTACCTCGCCAAAGCATTTTTTCTTCGAAAAATCGCAACTCATTAGCGTCCCTGATAAACATGTTTGGCACATCGAAACAAACTGTTTCCGACAGCAAAATGAGCACATTTCATGTTTATGATATACATTCAGAATATATCAAAACTCACATGTTAACGGTCTACCCAAGAGAGCATTTACTCCCTGCGGAAAGGTTCAGCAGCTAACCCCTTCAACAAATGTATAATTTCAAAACGCCCGCGCCAAGTTGTTGTCTTTAGTCCGATCACAGCATGCGTCGGTGGACATCTTCATTACCCAAGTAGTTGATAGCTAAGCTACACGAAAATGTAAATACGATTGAATCTTTGCCGTATGTTTTTTTGTTTGGCCGGGGCCGGCCATCTTAATTTGCGCCATAATGTCTGAACCGCTCGACGTTTCTAAGTTGAAGGTTCCGGAGTTGCGAGCTGAACTCAGCAAACGGGGTTTGAATACTTTTGGAACTCGTCAGATTCTGGTGGAACGATTGTGTGAAGCTATGGGCACAACGTCGGAACCAGGGAAAACAACTGGTGAGTGCATTCGAGATGGTGAACATTTCTTAGAGTGCGATGAACCGCCTACAATCACCTCTGTTGCTGTGAAAGGTAACAGTCAAGAAAGACCAGAAGAAGTAAGCGCGTTTTTGTATGTATTCACTATTAAAGGTTCCTTCTCGGCGGTCTAGCTTCGAGAATGGGGTAGTTCATTTATTTGCTGCTGATCCTTTTCTGTAGGTAGCTGATCAGGCCGTTGAGAGTGACGGGCATTCAAAATCCGAAACGGACTACAAACGTAAGCGTTCCCCATCACGCTCTCCACGGCGTCGTTCTCGTTCGCGTGACCGTGACAGTCGACGATCACCTAGGCGTCGCTCACGGTCGCCCGCTTCGAGCACAAAAATGACTGATGAGGCAGTTGGCTGGGAAAACAGTGCTTCTGTTTTTCTTGACTCGTACAACTGTGATTTAAGTTTGCTTTTGGATGCCGAAGGATTTAATGCGAAACCACTGACGGATGGGGGTTTCTCAATGATGTGGTCTGGTGTTAGAGCCAATTATGGTTTCATCAGTGGAAAGGTTAATCTCATTCAGTGGAGTTAATTATACTGTAGGCATTTTATGAGGTGAAGAACGTCCGTCATATACCTGTGGAAAACTTGGATTCTATGGCTGGTGGTGCAGCGCACGTTATGCGTGTTGGATGGTCTACTGAGAGCGCGGATTTAGCGCTTGGTGAAGAGCCACAGTCTTTTGGTTATGGCGGCACTGCAAAGAAATCAACGAACAACAAATTTAGCAATTATGGATGTACCTTTGATGAAGGTGACGTTGTCGGTGCCTTCATTGTAGGTTCCAGTTTGTCACTAACTCACGTGGTTTAGGAGTGGACTTCCAGTGAGGCTGTAATGCGCTTCAGTGTGAATGGCGTTGACCAAGGAGAGTGCTTCCGTGTTCAGAAGTCCACTCTTGGTGAACGTTTTGCGTTGTTTCCTCACATCTACGTAAAGAACGTAGAATTCAGCGTTAATTTCGGCCAGGATGGTATATCGCCGTGGTTCCCACCCAACGTTCCGAACAGTAAGTCAAACTGACTCACCAATTATCTGCTGGTTTTTTTTACTGTCCCGTTACTTCATTTTGCTTGCTATGTTTAACACAATGCAGCAAGGTGGTTGCGGTTTTTACATTTTTGCTAGGGTTGTAGCAGTAGGAATCGGCTAAAGCATCAACACCTCCATTTTCAATTTCACTGGTGTGACGGTATCCGATTCAGCCAATTGACGTGCCACTGCTTGCTCGAACCTCGGTTACTGTAACTGTTTTTTGTAGGTTTGGTAGTATTTAGCTGTTTCTCTGACGTCCAGTCATGAGGAACGGCAGGATGAAACGAGTACGTATCAATGATTTGAAATGACACGATATGCCGGAGCAGCAAACGAGATAAGTGAGCCGGGAGACCAATTCACGTCGATCGACCGGAATTTGTCAACAGGTGCGAATTAGTCAAGGCATCTCAGAAGATAAAAGAGTGTTGTGTAACACACGAGTCGTACGCTCGGAAATACAAACAGTTATTAACACTAAAAAGTCGTGGTCAGAAACAACCATTTTGTGTGTGACGTTACCAAAGAGGGTGCGCTTCCGTCAACAGATACGGATACATGTCAGCCCTGCGAAGTAATACTTGCGTTTATCCTAGGTTCCCGCGTACCTCATGATGGATTTTTTTTGCGATGAACAACTAAAACCAAGCGTCTTGCAGTCGCTGAAATCGGAAACCGACGTAAAGATTAGGGCGTCTGAAAAAAACTGCTCGCTTGGTTGGAGCGTGATTACGGTGCTGCAGACTAAAGTGACAAACTGTCCAGGTCATGATCGAAATCAAGCATATCGTGCACTTGCCGTTTTTACGTGGGTGGTCAGGAGCTTTTGATGACTATGACTTAACCAACTGGGTTGTTGCGTACGTGACTTTTTATCGTAGCTACATGGTGTTCAATCTGAGTTGTGCTGGTCACCCCTGACTACCAATCTGGAACTCGATGTGACTAACAGTCATCTCCCTTGTGTTCAGCTTTATTACAGTTGGTTTTCTGAATGTGGCAACATTTTTGGTGTCAACAACAATGCTGCTGGTATGATACACTGGGTGTAACTTCCTGTGTTTGATCTCTATATCGCGACCAACACGGGCTGCAAGCCAGTAACTGGTTCATCAGGGGCACTGGTTCGCTACTCCGGTGTACGCTTTCATAATGATTTGCCTCATATGTAAGTATTGCAGCAAGCTTCGGTTGCTAGATTTGCTTCTACGCAAACGGAGTACACACTTTTGACGCTGATTCTCCATTTTTTCAGCGACAGCGGTGTTCGATTACTCGTCACAAAATCACGGGTTTTGTTTCCAGTTGCCGCGGCCTCTTGCTTGAGAAATTCTCAACCCCCATCCGACCTAGCGTATTACGTGGAATGTAGTTTGTGTTGCAGTTTTATAGGTGTACTCAGCAATTTCATTGAACAGGTTCATTTGGCTATTTCTGCTTATTACAGGTGATCCTATGTCTTGGCTACAGCTGAATAACGTCAATATATCGTACAGAGCGCACGGTCGTATGCCCCCAGCTTCCAAAGCTGAGTGCGAAGTGATCATGATGATAGGATTACCGGGCGCAGGGAAAACCTACTATGCTGAGCGGTTGAGAGCGGATAATCGTGAAAAGCAGTACACGGTGTTGGGAACCAACCTGATTCTCGACAAAATGAAGGTGAGTTTATAGATAGGTTCGATGTCTAAATCAAGCCAATGTTGTCTCTCAGGCTTGCGATAGCTCAGTGGTAACAAAACTGACCCCTGCATGCACGGGGGTCAGTGTGCTGTTGCCTTGTGATGTCCAACTCACAGTTGGCGCAATACACTATATGATTTTCGTTGTGAGCTTTCAACATTTTGGGTCATTCGGCATCATGTGTCCACTACAAATTAACGTTGAACTGTTGTCTTTCTGCATTCAGGTTTGTGGACTTAGTCGCCAGCGCAACTACCACGGCCGTTGGGACGTTTTAATCGATAAAGCGACTAAATGTCTGAACACTCTTATGAGCATCGCTTCGAGGCGGCGGCGCAATTACATTCTTGACCAGGTGCGTTCATATTTTGCGTCAGTTCATTTCTTTCAGGGTGGATCATGCTCACTGGTACGGCCATTTGTCTTCAGTTTCAGTATACCCCTAAATAGGCAATAAAATCAATCATTTGTACATTATTTTCGAGATCGAATTTGTCCAGCCTTAGGTTGTCGGTCCATATTTACGCGCTGTCCATGTCGTACTTATAAGATGCGTGTTATACTTTCGTAAACAATATATACTTTAGTCATGCCGTTACTTCTGTGCGCGTTAGTTATCTTCAGTTAGTTATTACCCACCACATAGCGTGTCCTCAGATATCTATACGCTATTCAACCATCTATTGTCGATTGTAATCAGCCGATTATTAGCAAGGTACTTGCTTGCTTTGTTTTTCTGGGGTACCGCAACTATCGGATTTTGGTCGTTCGCTCAATCTCTATACGCGCACATCCATATTCCACGTTGTACTGGCAACGATCTGTGGCGGAACTGGTCACTTCAATTTATTATTATCCACTTCATTCGTTCGATCTCGTCTTCCTGACCTTAATCACAGACAAATGTGTATCCGTCAGCACAGCGTCGTAAAATGCGTCCGTTTGAGGGCTTCAAACGAAAGGCCATTGTTATCGTACCCACTGATGAAGAATTCAGGCGTCGAATTGCCCAACGGGAAAAAGAGGAGGGCAAGGAAGTGCCTGAAAGTGCTGTACTCGAAATGAAAGGTAGTTGTTCTCTCTTTGTTCGGAACAGTGGTTGGTATGCCCTGCTATGGACGTATTTACTACTAAGTTCAGTCATAACAACTAGTTGTATCTTGTCTGATATCGCGCTTCGATCACGTGTTCCGTTTTAAAGAAATCAGATTATCGACTTAGGCTGTTACCTTTTATTTCTCTATCTGCTCCGCATAGGATGCTGATTTTTTTTAGCTGAATAGAAATGCTAGTTATTCTTGTCGCGATTTCATGGCATGCATTCATTCATCCGACCAGTTAAAGGATCTTCAGTTTGTACATTTGGGTAAATGCAAATGAAGTCGTTGGTTTCGTTGGGAGTTTGGCTTGTTGATCAAGGAAGTAGAGTGGGTGAGTTCTGTACAATCGTCTGCTTCACGTAATCTGACTAAATGTGCTGTGTTTTTCAAGTATTTCTGCTATCGACACCATACAATCCGTTTTTGGTCTCCTATACGGGTCACGTCTCTAAGCGTTTTTTTCACGTTGGTCGGTTCATACATTTACTTAGAGTGTTTCGTTGACAGGTGCGGAACGCGACTTCGACATGGGTCGGTGATTTAAAACTGTTTCAATTACTATCAATACACCGATCGGTTATCTGACTTCGCTAATCACTTATTACACTTCAGCTAATTTCGAGATTCCAAAACCAATCTCGGAGGATTCCAGCAGTGTTTTCGGTGAGGTATTGTTCACAGAGTTGAATTCTGCGGAAGCAAACGATTTGGTGCAGAAGTACAATCAGGAAGGACAAGCCAACAGACCGCCTCCTGAGAAGCGTCAACGCTGGGAAGGCAGTCGTGATCGCGAAAGCAGCGACTCACGCTTCCACGGAGGGCATGCTAACAGAGATCGTGGAAGAGACTACGGTCGCGGCCGCCGCGATGACTTTCGTCGTTCACCTGATCGCCGTGATGATAGAGGTCGCCGGGAATATAGGTGCGTGTACTACACAGCTGAAGCTCCCAAGATTTGCTGATTTTATGTGATTTGAAAATATTGACGCTTTATGTTGTATAACTAATGCGGTTAAGAGCTGCTTAAAACGGGTTTGAGATATGTTAGCGGCTTGTTGAGATTACTAGTTATTAACTCTACGCTACATTTCTTTTTAGGGGAGGATACAATGCTGAACGAGATCGCAGTCGTGACAGTGATCGCTATGATAGAGGTAAGCAAGTTTCATGGTCCATTGTTAGCCATTCTATTCATTATCCAATAGGAACCGGGAAGGCTTGCTTCCATTCGTATGCAATCGAGCCATGCTTTGCGACTGAATCGTGAACTTATGCACAGAAGTGTTGTGTTCAGCATCTTACTTCAGCTGTAAAGTCCGCGAACCATTTAGAAGCTTGCTTATTGTTCTAATAGTATCGAAGCGTGGTTTTTATCGATTCCGTGACCCGCTTGACACTTCCTGTTCGTCATTGTATTTGTGTACCATACTACTTCTCGTTTGCAGGTCGTGATCGAGAATCTTACAGTCGTCCAAATGACCGTTTCGGTGGTGGTCCACCCAGTCGCTTTGGGGGCCCACCAAACCGTGGTGGCTACCCACCCAGTATGGGGCCGGGAGGGGGATACGGCGGATATGGCGCCCCTCGTGGAGGTGGCGGCATGGTGATGCGCGGTGGTCGTGGTGCTCCTTACGGTAATGGCATGACACGTGGCTATGGCAATCCTTATGACGCGGCTCCTCCAATCGATTTCAGGGGTTCCGATGGGAGACCGCCAAGAGGTGGAAGAGGTGGCTATCGTGGTGGTGCCAACGAAGTTGGATATGGTGGTCCAATGGATTCAGTGTATGGCGGCCCTCAGGGTCACTACGATAGTTCCACTGGCAAGGGTGGTTCAGTTGATACTTATGGTACTGGTAATGAGACGACTCCAGCTGTTGTTGATAGTCAGCCGCCACCCGATGGTGAGTTTTGTTGTAGTGTCGGGTTTTTATGATTCATAGGCGAACATTTTTGCATTTTGTTATTTTGGGTTAGGAAGTGTTTAAAGCTATTCGGAATTAAACTGTTAAGATGTTTTTCAAAGTCATTTATTGATTGAGATTACTAGTCGTTACCGTCGTTAGTGCTCACAGTTACTGTCATCAGATGTCGTCTCTCATACTGAGGACTTCTTGTTCACGCACTGCAAATGGTGTATCTGCATAAAGATGAACTTTCGGTTAGTCTCATTTCTCTGGTTATTTTCTTATCTTCTACAGAATATAATTATTTGCGGGAGACGACAGCCTGTGTCAGTGTTTGTCGCATGGTCCGTGCTCCTGTTTAGAGTTTCCTTGTTTAATTAATGGACTGATGCATATTGGTCCACACGCTAGGCATCAGCTGACGGGTTGTTTTATCATTTGTTCACCGGTTGCTGTGACAACCGGTAAGTCGCGTTTACTACATTTTGTTGAGAGGCTTTTAACTGTCGTTCCGTTACGCTGCAGGTGTGGTCGGCGGTGGTGGCTATCGTGGCGGATACGGTCCCCCTACACGTGGTTCCTATGGTGGCGCTCCAGATTCTAGTGGCTACAGCGCTCGTGGTCCATACGGTGGTGCTCCAGACGCAGGTGGCTATAACACTCGTGGTTCATACGGTGGCGCTCCGGATGCTAGTAACTATGGTACTCGTGGTTCATATGGTGGCGCTCCAGATGCGAGTAGCTATAGTACTCGTGGTTCTTACGGTGGCGCTCCAGACGCAGGTGGCTACAGTGCTCGTGGGGGTGTCAGTAGCGCATTACCCCGTGGTGGCCGTGCTGGTGCCCATATGGATAGAGAGAGTGCTCCTATGGGTCGCGGTGGGGCTCCTCTGGGACGAGGTACTCCATTTGTTCGAGGTGGTTCCGGCGGTCGTAGTGGATACCCTGCAAGTGCTCGTGGTGGTTATCAAGGTGACCAAGATTCTGCATCAGGATATTCAGTTGGATCAAGCGATCGAACACAATCTTACAACTCTTACCCTCCCAGTGTTCCGGCTGACACATATGGTGCTGGTGGTGCCTCTGCTTATCCTGTAACTGAAGATTATTCCGACCGTAGCAGAGATCGCTACTCAGCCGGCACCACCGGGCCTTATGGCGCTCCGGGACAGCAACCTAAATCGGCTGGAGGATATTCTGGATCTGGACCTGGGAACTATTCCAGTGGATATCAACGCGGTGGTCCTCCCAGTTACCCTGGTGGTGGACAGACTGGTTTTGCAAGTGGTTATCCACCTGAAGGGGCCAGTGGTTATCCAACTGCGAATTATCCGGCAAGTGATAGCTTGGGTAGCAGTGAAGGATCTCGTGGCGGCCGTTCAGGTCGTGGTATGGGTGGACCACAGGCGGCCACCGCTCGTCCTTATAATTCTACGGAAAGCGACAAAGGTGCACAAGATACTCAGTCAACCGATCGTCAACCTTCTGATCCCGGAAGTCTTTATGCATCTGGAGCAGCTCGATATGGTGAAACTCGTGCGAATGCAACCTCGCAACCAAGCGGTCCTAAACAATCGCGTTTTGATAATAAGCCGGCACCTACCGGGCAACAATCGTATTCAAGTTATCCACCGACCAGTTATCCAACGGGCTATGGCAGCGGTTATGGTGCTGGACCGATGAGCGCTAATCCACCTGCTCCAACAAATGTACCTCCAGGCCCTGGTGGTGCGAGATCTGCCCGCAGCCGTTTCGATGTTGGCCCCGGTTCAAACCCATCTTCTGTGTCTACTGGTGGATCGCAGTCTTCGCTTCCTCAGCAACCTACGCCGGCCCAACCGCAGATGCCGTCGTCCCAAACAGGCGTAAGTCAGCATTTCTAAGGTTATTTGATTCCTGAGTATTCTGTCATCAAGTTTACTTCATAGATTCAGTCTGATCGTACTGGTTGTTTTATATTCTAGCCAGTATTGCGACCATCGTTATATGGACTGAGTACTTAAATAATTATACGTATGATGTGTTCTACCGCGGTGGTCGGTTGGAGGTATGGCACCCGCCTCAGATTTTTTTACAGATTGCTTAGGTAACTGATTAAGACGAATTAGTTCAACAAAACTCCACACCCTTCGAAATGAAAATCTGTTGAATATGTCACCGCTGTTTCATGGATTTACGCCAGACACGTCGTTGGTGTAACTTCAGCGCAATTAATGATGTAGTTCAGCAGAAGCCGTGAGGCAGCTGTTTTATTGAAAACGCTTTTCTCTTATGACTAGTTAGTTTCCAAGTTAGAGACACCTTTATTTTAAACATTTAATTTTTGTGTTTATATCTCATCTTTCCTTTTTTCACCTCATAGTTGAGGTTTACTTATTCTCTATGGTTGTGTGGTGGTTAAGCATCTATGTATTAAAGATAGGTTTATTGTTATCCGTGTTGGTGGATTTGATTCTTGGACAGGTTGATAACTTGTTTTCTCAGTTTGACGGTTACCATCTTTTAATTGCTTGTTGAGACCTTGTCCGGAAATATTTCACTGGTTAGGTTATATCAATTGGAATATTCTTCCCCTGACACTGTTAAAGTTGACTAAATTGGTTGACTGAAACGAGGTCACACCATTAGTTTCTTGTCACGTTTTTGGGCGACTTTCTCGGCCACCACTCTGTCCACTCGTATCAGGTTGATAGGCGTTAATTTTCTACTTGAGGACCTTACGCGTGCATTCGGCTGAAACCTACCTGCCGTCAGCTACTCTGTTTATGATGAGTACATTTGATTGCTAGCTTGCAGCGAAGTCCTCCAGACTCGGCAAGCCTTGTTCTGCGATCATCCTTGCCCTGAATGTTTCGCGCTCTCTCAGTGTCTTATTTTACCTTGCAGCAAGCCTCCCAACAATATGGTTACGCTTATGCCTCTCAAGGAACCAAACCAGATCCGAGCAGTGCTCAGCCAGCAGCTTCTGCTCAGGCTTCTTATTCATATGGATATGGTTACGGAGGCTACGGCGGTGGTTATGGTGGTCAACAGTCGCAACCGTCGCAGCCGACTACAGCGCAATCTCGTTCCAATACGTCTGCCACCAGCGTTGCTCCTTCGTTGTATGCATCTGCCGTTGCCGACAAGCCTCAGGCCACCACAGCTCAAACACCTGTTGCTTCCGCACAATCATCAAGCGCGACGGATGCATCTGCTGCTCTTGCTGCAGCTGCCTACGCCTCTTACTATGGATACGGAGCTACAACAACACCTGGAGCCGTATCAGCTTCAGGTACTTCTCAGCCATCTGCTACTGGTGCAATGGTCGCCGCTCAGCAATTCAACGCGTGGCAACAGCAATCTGGTGGTGGTTCAACCGCAACCGCCACAACAACACCCAGTGTGACTACACCGCAACAGAGTTCCGCTGCGACTGCGTATGGTAGCTACTATCCTGGTTACTCGGCTTATGCTGCTGGCTATGGCACAACCAATCCAAGTCAAACGGCACCGCCTGCTCCTGCGCAAACGATGCCACAGTATTATAGTGGTTATCGTTGATTTACGCATACTGGTATTCGGCATTTTAGCCCCAGCTTTGTCACCTGTGTTACTTTGCAATTTACAAGTCGCATCATACACAAATACATAATTGTTGCTTCTGTCTCGTACATGTATCACAGTTTCATAGAATCTGTTGGCTGCCAGTAAATGGGTGATGCTTCAATGGGTCCTCTCCAGCCCATAAGCTGCCATTTCGTTAGGTAATTTGAAGATTTTTCAGACGTAGGGCCGCTGGTTTCTGGTTCTCTTTGTTCTTTTAACATCAGTATCCGATTTTGTTGGTGGCGAAATTGCTCCCATCTAGAATCGTCCGCAGTTGATGTGAGAAATCTCGTATCATTGCCCACGGTGGCTTCAAGGCGTCGCAAGTCGCACCAGCTGCGGTAATCCTACAAAAGTAATGTAGAAATAATTAATAACAAACAATTAGTGTGACACAAAAGCATTGAGAATTAGGATTGCGGCGATGCTACGGAATATATTTGTCGATAACAAAACCGTTCAGCATTTTACGTAATGTTGCTACAGTGCTTCGCAGTGTCCATTTGGTGGTGGACCAAAACGTTATTATAGTGTCCATTTACTTGTAGTCAGTCGGTGGAGACCGCAATAATATCAAGCGATTCACCAATTACTAGACGTACATGCGTGATGCATCTGCGTTTGATAGACCTGAGTATAGCATTGACGTATGCCAGCTGGGAGGCTTACGCACGGTGATGTGAACTCCGTGTGGCCAGATCGATAATCGAGGATGTGTTAAGGGATTGTCTTAGTCGAAGCGGTAACTGGCAGTTATATTCAGCTCATCAGGCTACGAGGGGCAACGTTCAGTGTGTTGGTATGTACACCATTGTGTGTTTGCTGGGGATAAGTTCCGACGTGTTTGATCGCATAAAACTAGTTTTCATTGTGTGCTGCATACGAACTACACCCCCTTCATTTGATCTGAAAGGGGAACGCAGGGTCCTTCGGTTGACACTGTGTTGAAGTTTCACACTGTTGAACTCAGCGTTTGCGCTGGTTGTCCTGCTTTGAATATGGAGGTTTTTACTACCGGGTTTATGCAACGTCGTTTAAAATCGGGCGCAGACTGGCGGCTTGTAGACAGAAATCAGATTGGAACCACAGCAAAGGCAGTTCTACCCGAGTGATCATGCTGAACGCGGATGGTGCGTGCTTGGCTAGTAGACCAGTTACGGTTGTTCAGTAACAGCTCGGCGACACTTTTAACGACGGATCTGATTTTATCATCCTCGTGGGGGTTGGTGTGCTCATTTCGACGCAAGCGCCAGTAGGTGTGTTACCATTCATCATACCGACTGCACAGGGCACTTCTATGTGGTACACAACAAGGCTGTAGCTTCCCTGGGAAGCCGGAATTATAGTCTCAATTGTGACTAGGATATGCACTACCAATAAGGTTTAGAAAGATTGAGACTCGAGCCTAATGCTTCCTGTTAAAAATTTCTGGCTGCAAAGTCTACGAAGTTTGCCATCAGGTTTGGTTAATGTAACTAATCCAATTCAAAATTTCGGCTAGCACGTTTAATGGGATCAGAGGTTTCGATCTGTCTGGGAAGTCCTAATTCCGGGTTATCGATTGGGCAGTAACTGTCTCCTATCGAGACGATCAAACAGCCTGATCATTACTCGCAAACAAAAGTATTTGAGCGTTTAGACATGGTTCGGTGGTGCCCAATGTGAGATCAGTGGTCAACACTGTTGCCACATGAATGTGTCGTCGGATTTCGAACTGCGGCTGTGGCAGGCATATGGACTACTGACTAGCTCTAACGTTAGCGGGTGTCGAGTATACTGCTTCTCAGAAGGGACTGGCCGAAAACTCTGAATCTAAAGGCTGTGCCCAAGTGCGGCTAATCTAATTTAGAGCGTAGTTTCGTCATAATCGTAATCATCCATGAGCTTGATCTGAAGCTCGGACCACTGCTCACCTCAACAGTGACGTGGAGTGTCGTAGAAGGGGAAGTGTTGCTAGAAAGGTTTGAGTAGTAGTAGTAGTGGCAATAATGATGCCAATAAAAGGTAAAAATTTGATAATCGCAATCAAGACTCCAGCGGAATCCCACCTGTTCACGTATCTGACTTTCTCTGGGCTTAGTGAACCGACGCAGCAGGTGTTAGATCGGTCTTTGCGGTTATCATGTAGGGTTCACTCTCTTTTTGAGAATGGGAATTATTGTTGATAAGCACCAACTACGAGGTAACTCTTCAGTCTCCCAAGTCGTCTGGAAGAGTTTCGGCAGTTCTGGTATCAATCTCTCCCCACCATCGTTGAAAAGAAAAAGTTCTGGCTCAAGAGCCTTGTTACGCTTTAATAACTTAGCTTCAGGGCCACTCTTACTCCCCCTTGAAGGCCGTCCAGAAACCAACAACTGATCATTCGGGTCTCGTACACAGGCCAGCTGAACTGTTTTTCGAAATGTTCAGCCCACCTGTCACATCGGCGCAATTGATTGTTGATAAGTGAACTATCTTCTTCACATATGATCTCATTTACACTGACTCGACGACCACCACGAATCAGGGATAGAAGCCTTCTGCTATTCTCAGATAGAACGGCTCTGCATCTCTTTCGACTGTTCGACCAAGTAGTACCATGGTCCTTGCACAAGCTTTTAGTCAGTTTGTGTTCAAATTCTCGACGGTAGTCATACTCAGAGCCAGGTGGAATGGAGCGATACGGGAATAATGTGGCCGTTCGCTGGCACGTATTCGGGATACGCGATCAACTAATCACGGTGCGCAGCTTGCGATGGTTGTGTCACGTACTCCGTATGTCATCCGATCGTTTGCTGTACCTAGCATATACTGAAACTACCAACATTAGGGTAAAACCGCGTGGTGGTCAAGCAACAACGTGGTCACGAAATATGAAGACCTTGACTGCTCCACTGAGCAAAGTAGGTAGGTGTCGCCTGCCTGAATAGGGTCCTCGTGACCACTCAAACCGCTGGTTAGAGACGCTATCCGCGATGGCGATGTGTCACAGTCAATGGCGTGCCTGTATCCATACCATTTCTAGTTCTTCCACTTAGTCTTCTTTTAATAATTTTCAAACTTCCTAGTAGCATTTTCTTCAAAGCTTTTCCATGTCACTGTTGAGTGGCGACTCGAGCCACAGTACCTTTTGGTCAGGCTCATTGACTACTATGATGATGGTGAGCTGCATTCTGCCACTGTATATCAAGGAAGGATAATTTACTCTCAGACCTCGGGCTTATGGCAGTTTGTTGCTGACTTTTAGCATTTCAAGTGGAGTGCGAGAGGGTTGTTCAGCTTCTTCCTATCCAGCTTTGCAGCAGACGAGATTCTACAGTGTGCCCTGACAAACTGTGAATATATAGTGGTGTTGATTTCCTCCCAGACTTCGAGACATGGAATATGCAGGCGTTATTTCCCTAATCTGCGAGGGCTCACATAGGTCCCGGAACATCTTAGAGTGGGAGTTTCAGTCCGTCAGTTTGGTACGGCCTTTGCACTTACTAAGTGCAAGGTGCTGTTGCAAGATTGGTAAGGCTCTGCGCCTGCCGTCAATTTTTCTGGCGAACCGTCTGAGTCATTCTAGTGGTCTACGTATCCTGGGTGCTGTATCAACGCTGTTAGAATGTCTGATGGGATCACAAATCGCATGGCAAAAACTTGCGTGGTGTTTGTCAATTTGCGCCGTCCGTAGCGTTTTTTTGAAAGGTCGAGTGTACAATGCTACCTTAAGGACAGTCCTATTGTGCGGCTGCGAAACCCGGTGCATTCGCGCGGAAGATGTTTACATAGAATCCGTTTTCGACCATCAGCTTCTCTGAAGCATTAATGTTGTGTGGTGGGGACGCCATGCCAACAATATCGAAGTTCGGAACGGATTGATTCTGTTGACCTTTGAGCCTCTTTGGCCTGGCTACACCTCACAACTGCCAACTCAGCGCTTGTCGTACCGTGTTTTGTTTGTGAGTGGTTGGTTAGGCTGAAAGCAGCAGCTCTATGGTCAGCACGCGACTTGGGCTTGGGGGTGTAAGGACACATATTGAAGCTTGCTTCAACTGGGCGCTCCTGGCTGTGATCCAAAGGACACTGAACATCTTTGATTGAGAACTCTGATCTGGTGAAGAGTAGAAATCACTGGCGTTCATGTTGTGTACATCGCTATAACTTTTTCTTTATATCTCTAACTTTGTTTGTTTCATTCTACCTTCCACACTACTTTTTTTCCATTGTGGCACGTTTGCCACTGTGGTCTTAATGTTATATATATATATATATATATATTGAGGTGCCGGCCGTTCCGTCCGTCCGTAGAACCTCTATGTTAAACAAAAGATTACGCCCATGGCGTTAACTACCCATTGTTCAATTGGAAAACTCGTTCGAACTGGCTTACTTGCATCCATGGATGATTCAAACTCTTCTCCACCGAATAACGCTTCCGCAGTCGGACTTGCAACAACCGAGTAATCAAGTCGATTGCTGGAAGAGACAATATACAGACCACCTTGTCACGTGTCGTCGATTTTTATCAATATATTAAAATCAACCTACATGGACTACATTGTTATGTGATGGTCTAATTGGCTAACAGAATTGTGGTTGATTAACTTTTAGTGCTCGGTCTGGGATGCATCGCAAGTTCACACATCCACTCATTTCGTTTCAAAGGGTTATACTGGTATGGTTACCTGGCCGTTGAGAGTTATGTTTAAACTATCGCACTCTTATGGTTGACGACCAGCAGTGTTCTGGGGAGGGGGGGAGTAGAACAGACGTGGGAAACGTCGGGCGATACTTTTACTGGATACCGTTTGGAATGTGGTCTAAGGTTTGAGTGCCTGAGTGTCATTATCTACTCACTTGTATTCATGAGCATGGCCACAGGTATACCGCGTTAACTGCAATAATTTCCCTTCAAAGTTTGCCCTTGATAACTACGAGTCAGTTGTAGCATTATATATCCAGTTAAACGTACCTTCTTCAGAGATTGAGTCCCAAGGGTCGCTGGGATACATGAATTCTGCGTTCTCGATTTGTTCAGCGATATCCTCTTCCTCATTGAACGGGAAGGTTCCGCTTAAGCTGAAAAATGGAACAAAATTGGCGAGTGTGAAGAGTTAGCGCTGTCCTTTTTAGGAACTGGCATCAGTGTGATACTGACAAACTGGACGCAAGCTATAGAATCTAGCTCTCATGGTTTGTTAGAATAGCTTGTTGGCTTTCACCTGGGTGTTCAGATCAACTTTATGGAATCGAAGAAGTGTCCACATTCAAGTTTGTTTATACGTTTTCTGAGGAGTTTAGTGGGTCCGTTCGGAATTTGACTTCACAATCCATGTTTCAAATGATGTGTTAGGAACCTTAGGTTGCTGGATCTTTTGGAAGGAGCTCAGTTCGATAGCAGTGGTTGGTTTGGTAACTGTGTTTCGCACTTCAAGTTGGAATTTTGGTTTTCAGCCTGTTCTCTTAGTGGTGTTCACTACCATGTAACCTACACAACACCTTGTGAGTGCATTTCGTCAAGTCACCTAAACAGGAGTAGGGGTTTGCGGCATGGGCTTCTGGCGTCAGTTTTCAGTCTGCGAAATCGGTTGTTGACTCCTGTGTTGTGGTTTAGAGAGGTAGCAGACTTGGTTATGTTTGTCCTTATTTGTGATAAGCCGTCTGCTTTATGTTGTAGGTCTTACAGTACACCTGGTAAGTTAGATGTGGACAGCATGCAAAGTATCTGATCACAACGTTTGTCGTTTAAATATTCTGAACGATCAACAGCGCACTGGATATGCTGACAAGCGTCTCATCCAGTTTCTGGATGATAATCGATTAAGCTAATAGCTCACTCTAGATGCGATCAATTTTCGTCACGTTTACTTGCGTTATGTGTACGTGGCTCAGTGTGCTGAACATTCACGTATTGGCCTAGTGGTCGATGTATACAGTGGCATCATTGATGTCAACATCTTTCCTTCCTTCTTATCTGTGACTGTTGAGATGTCTAATATGCCCGTGCGTGCGGTTACAGGACGTCGTGGTTCGTTGTTGTCCTTCACTTCTAGCTAATGTGTTCGTAATAAAATAAAGGTGAAATTGCTATTCTATCTCACTTCTAGCTTTTACGTATATTATTGGTATATTGTAGTATATTAGAGGTTGCATGAGTCTTAAATCGTAAGACTGAGGTTCAACCTCTATGACCATTTCAGGAACGACAGCGAACAAACCACAGGACGTTAATAACGTAATATGAGCAGATAGTTAAACGATTAACCGGCGCTAAGAGCACGAGGAGGTAGGGTGCATTTTTATGTGTAACCGAAGAATACAGAAGGTTCACATCAATCAGTTAGAGTAAGCCACGAATTGGGTTATAACGCATTTCTGGTGGGTATAGTGTAGCGAGGTGGAGAATACCCCGGTTTGCCTGCAGTACGATGTGTAAAACTCTTCCTAAAGTCATAATTCACATTGTACATATGATCGTGGAGATCTTTGTCTGCCATCTGCCTGTTGCATGCGGTCGTATTTGAATGCTTGTCGGCCTATGTGCGTCAATGGCGTCACACGCACTTCCAGCTTGCTCGCTCGCTCGACGGTCGAATCCTTAACCTCCCTAGCTGCTTTCGCGTATTGATGTCATTTACTGCTGTTTGAGACCTATTGTAATTGTTGTATAACATACGTTCGGTCTCACTCAATTATGCGTATTCTCACTTCACCTCTAGTACCTTTTGTGTATATCTGGGAAGCTGTTAGATTTACGTGAGGTCGAGTACGGGCGCGAGCTTCGATTGCTGAGCGCTTGAATTTGACGTGTGAGCTCGTTCACACGGTCGGTCTGGAGTGCTAGTTACCCCGGGGCTGGCGCGGATACTTGCGAAACCCGTTTCCCGTATGTCTGTCAGACGCGGTCGGCGGTGTCGGCCCACTACGTGAAATATGAGTACGCATAATTGAGTGAGACCGATTGTATGTTATACGACAATTACAATAGGTCTCAGTCAGCAGTAAATGACACCAATACGCGAAAGCAGCTACAGAGGTTAAGGATTCGACCGTCGAGCGCGTGAACGAACTGGAAGTGCGTGTGACGCCATTGGCGTGCATAGGCTGACAAACACATACAAACAATCGCGACCGCATGCAACAGGCAGATGGCAGACGGAGATTTCCACGATCCTGTGTACAATGTGAACTAAGACTGGGAAGAATTTGAAGCAGTCCGTATATCTCGAGTGCAGAATTGAAATGTGATAATTATTTAGTTGTGGCCTACCGTTCTACCAGCGTCGGCTCTTGAAAGCTTAAAAAATTTTGTAATGTTTTCACGTATATTTAGCGGTTTATAATATGGCATTCGACGGAATGCATCTAGCTGTTGAGTACCTTAGTCGACCACGGAAAATTTCCAAGTACGGTGACCATAAAGACTGAGCTAACGGTTGACGTTCGTACAAGCCTCCGCCACTTGCATTGAGTCACACTACCAAATTATGGAACATCGATTACCTATTGTACTATGCGTAGGATTATGGTTACAGTTAAAAGTGCCGAATCCTTTAGAGAAAATTTGCAATTGTTGGCCACTACAGTGCACAGATGATTAACCTCGTTCACTCCTTGCGCGAGTTTCAAAGCCATCGAAGGATTTTCATTTGCCTGCGAGGTGGAACATTATGATCGCGAACGTTGAGGAGTACTCACCTTCGGTCCCATCCTTCACATTCAGGTAGACTTTTTCACCACTCCCTTCCGAACCGAAGTACCAGAATTTATCGACTGTAAATATCAATGCAATGGTCGAAGGACATATTTCGGCCTACGTTCTCTTTAGTTACTTATGTCTGCATTCGATTGCACGTGTCAAATAGCATCAACAGATGTGTCGTTACATGACTCGAAGACTAGTCTTTAGTCCTGTGGATCAACCGAACTCATCCACTCAAACATTCGGATTGTGCAGTTCAGGTCCGTCGGTGACTCATTGAAAGGATACGAGAGCATCCATTAGTAACTAGTGAACTGTAAGTCACGTTTGCTTCCCTGATCCAGAGCGCTCATGACTAATGCAGGAATATGAAAGTTGATCATAGTGTGGATCTTGACGCCGATTAGCTGATTTACTTGCGAAATAAAGCGATTAACAGAACAAAAGGCATTGAAAGTCTCAAGTCGACTGTCACACAAATGACGCCATACTGTCGATTGCAACGGTGGTTTTTGTTTGCAGGGTGTGGACACCATGATGTTTATTGTTTGAGTTTAGAAGCATAGGTCTCAGAGAGTAATTCCTATTTCTTCCCTTAATTTTATTTTTAGGTTAGGTCTTTTTCCGCAATGGATGTTTGGCATTTGCGCATCAGTATGAACCACTGGTGGTGATGTTGACGAAACTGACTTGTCGACCATTCATTGGCCCGCATTAAACGCGGCACCACTTTATGTCGATTTAATCTACACATACATATCTGTGCAACGTAGGAAGATCTGAGTAACGTCTAATTATCGGCGGCAGACCAAATTACCGGGCTCCATGATGTATCTCTCAAGCAATGCAGACAGGCTGAGAACTAGTACTGTGAGCTAAAAACGCAGGTGGTACTAGGATCATTTATTGAAAAATCCGACGCAAGTGGTATACGCTTCAACAACAACACAAATACAAACGTTCATTTATACTAACCATAATTCCGGGATACCACAGGTTCCGATGTTTTTTACATCCTTCCTTGATTGCCTCTACCTCAGTGCGTTCTTTTGACCACTCACCAGCAGTATAGTGTGATTGTTCATCACCACCACGTTAGTAATACAGTTGGTTTATTTCGTGATTTTTGAAAACTAGGAAAACTTTCCTGATTAAAAATGAGACAACACACTAATCAGTGTCCTATGTGTTTCATGATAATTTTAAAATGAATCAAGCCATTTTTTGAACAAACATTAAGAAATAGGATTTGTGAAGCTGTGACCTACTTGACGTAGAGAATCACCCCCACGGACCACATATCAATTCCACGATTGTAGCCTCGGTTTTTCAAAACTTCGGGCGCTGAGATCGATCAATACGATAAGACAGCATAGCTCAATTAGTACGGTTACATTAACAATGACTGGTATAATAAAGGTAGATTATGTGCAAGATACGAGCGAAATTTGAGTGCGGGGTTCAAATGTTTCAAGAGTATTTAATTAAAACGTGATCGTTTATTTGCCATTTAGATTTCGTGAATTGACTGAGCTACACTGACTTAATTGCTTCAGTTGCACACAAGAACTTGACTATGATCATGGATGATGGTTAGCCGATCTAAATGTTGATTGTGTGTGAAGTTGACCAGTGAAGGAGACTACGCTATGCTGTGTTTGCCCTGCGATACATGGTTTCGCATTTTGTGTCCGTACATACTTGGTGTTGTGTGCAAAATGTTAACAACAAAAGAGCTGGACTATACACACTTTGTTTGTTATAGGATCTATGGACACATTGTTAGTTCGGTGGCTAGCATCATACCTTCTGAAATGGATGCAAAATTCCTCGATACATCGGCTTCTATTAGCGAAGGTTATAATGCATTTGTAACTGACACTATGTATTATTCCTCCTCTGCTTCCGGAGCTAAGTCAAAGAAGGCTGCCCTTGTTGCTTTGAAAATCCTCAGCCCCACCGCGGTTGATATCCTGTCTATTTCATACGCAGAGATACGACAAAATTCTAGGATTTCCTGTTCTGTTATCACCAAAAATGCTTAATCCTGATTCTCGGAAGGGTTCAGTTGCTTAGAGCTTATAATCAGTAAAGTGCTTCAAGGGTACTAATAACACTGGTCCTAAAAACGGAGTCCCATCCGCTCGAAAGGTTCCTATAGTTGTCCGGGACCTTCTGGAATGCATAACCAGCTGCTTCATCATCAACATCATAGACATCAATACATCAGTAGTTCACACTGATGCCACACAGCCACGAAGAAGAAAAAACACGGCCGAGGCAGTATGGAATTACTTGTATTGTGACTATTCATGGTTGTGTGTGGACTGAGATACTGCCAGGGCGCCCAGCCTAGACAGAAGAACGATTAGGGTTCTCAACCAAAGCCTTTGACTCAAAAGGCTATACCGCAAGGCAGTGGGTGGGTGGCAGTATACCAGAACTGGTACATTTTTCGGAAAAGTATGCCAACCTTCTTTCATCCCCCAACCTGGAGGACCAGGAGCCTGGTTTGTCAGACCTCTACCTATTGGCCTGCCTGGCATGAGTGACTCTATCGATGTCGGGGCCACATCATCCAGTTTATTCCAACAGGTCATCGAGATGCGCAAGCCATCACATCGCTGCTTAAAGCCACACGACGCGGACGATGGCGAACTATGTAGGGTTCTTTACATCGAAATGTACGGTACGATATATTTACCGAGTCCTATCACACAGATGAATAGGAAGCTGGATTCTGAGCGTATTTCTAAGCCTTGGCTATCCTGGATTATATTTTCAATAGCTGGTATGGTGGAAAATATTATTCTAGCGTCACAGAAACTGCCGAACAAATCTGCAACCCTTGTGTATCGTGCTAAATACTAGTTAAAACGCCAGCAGCATAGACTCGTTAGTAAAGAATCTGTGACCAGTAGTCAATCTCACGATGTCATCTATATAGATTTCTCTGTTTCTATTAACGATGACCTGGAGCATGACAAGAACCAATGGGGATTCTTAACACCCACATTTGACCTAGCTAACATGTAAATGCAACATATTCATTGCGTTTTGCGCCCCAATTCCAGGTCGGAAGCAACCGCCCGCGAACTTTTGAAATTGTTGTCACTTTGCAAGCATTGCATATCTTGGACCAGTTTCGCTACTAGTGTAGTTTTATCTCTGGCAGAATTGTGCTTTATCCTGATCGTTTAAAAGAAGAACGTTGTTTTTAAAAGCAAATCATTACACGCGCGCTAGTCGTTTTATGACACCTACTGAGGATTTTGTAAGTTTTCGAATCCGGTTTCTGTTGAGTCGGTGACAGACCTCATCGCTTCACTATGAATGAACTGCCTCATTCACAATCCTAAGATGATGGTCATTTGTTTACCAACGATTCTCTCAAGTACGACTGCGCTGTGTTCTCTAGCAAAGCCTTAGCTTGTCGCTACCACAGAATCCTGACTCACCACTTCCTGTCTAGATTCTGAGATTGCCTGTCTGTGCCAACATGATTGAATGTAGGGGCCCTATATATCTACACTTCTCTCCAAGCCTTCGTGTGTAACACTTCAATACTTGCTGTGATTCCGAAAATAAACCGTGGAGGTGTCCTATCGTCAATCATCTTCTGTGAATACAATAGATGGACTGTTTATCTCTGTGATGGATGTCATGGCTACATTTGGTCTTTCCTATATTCACCTGGTCGGTGAATTCAACCTATTGAAAACTGACTTTGACGGTTTTCTTATGCACAGGCTTCGAGAATTCTATGGCACCATAATTATTCCACATCGTCAGAGCACTGGGATTCACAGGGCACGTCTCTGTTTTCACTCGGCAGCTCACTGACCAAAATTCGTCGAGGATTTGATTGTTCATAACCTTGAATTCACTGCCCGTTCGGACTAAGCGATCACTCAGTTGCCTTATATGACTCCCTTTACAAAAACAAAATCGTCTGTTGAGTAGCCGGTGATGACAGTACTTTTCGCAGAGTGGATGTGCTAACCTAGCGGGGATATCTGGCTACACAATCTTGAGAACATTTAATCCATATTCATTCTGTTAATGATCCTTGTGAAAATCTAACTACCGTTTTCAAATCCATTACTGGTCAGTGGCGGAGGATCTTTGGTAATATAAACTGAATATCACTCACAACTGATCACAGCTTCCGCCAACCTATTTCGTTCTCTAACAAAAAATAAGTCGTAAAGCAGAAGACTGAAAACTTTGTGGTAGTGCGTTTTTGCCGTAAAATACAAGTGAATTTCAGGTTATTCTTATTTTTTGTTTAGATTTACTTACATGGAAGTCCAGATGTTTCACAATTCGGTCTGTTCTAAGTTATCAAATCTACCAAACTACTTATCGGTGCTCCAGTATCAACGCTCATATGTGGCGTTGGTGGTTTGCAACGTGAACTGATCGAGAAATCCTGCTTGAGCATTCAATCGGCTGGGTCATTTGGTGGATTCTATATGTCAGTCAGTTGGGTGGGTAACCAGGAGCAAATGTAAAATTTCTGAGCTTTCGTTGTGGCTTCGTAGCTCAGCTGGTACAGCATTTGCCACGTTTTGGCATGTAGTTTCTGTTGCTGGTTCGAATCCAGTCGAAGCCTAGATTTTCCGCAGTTGAGCCTCTTATAAACTATCAAATATGTCAAACTACTTATCAGTACTACCAAATCAACTACGTTGTCGCTATTTTGGTTGGCTCGTTCTGTCCTAGGTGAGTGATGCTAGTTCAGTCCGATATCTCAGTCGCATTCTGGAACACATTTGCTACCTAGCAGAGTAATAAGAGATCTAGTCAGAATTATTCGTTTAACTGGCATCAAGGGCATCTTCCGTGTGAACTTCATGATCCCTGACGTTCAGGACAGGAAAATTTATTTGTCAACCATCTCAACAATAACCTCTCGGAGAGTAGATTTAATAGTGCCTTCTTCAACAGTGAATAGTTTATTGAATTAAATCCCGACGCTACTCTCAATTCCTAATCTGGAAATCTTGAATTAGGATACCACCACTAAGAAGCGTGAAACTTGCTTGCTATTTCTGTTCTGGAGGTTACAAACGGAATATACTAGTTCTCCGGAGAGCCATATGTGAATGGCGATTGTGTTTGTTTTGTGTTATGTGTGACCGGGCGTCATGTGTTTGTGTAAGCTTTTAACCTTCTGGTCATATATACTTTTGTGTGTCTAGTTGAGCGACTCGAAGACCGCGTTGTGTTTTCTTCTAAGAACACAACATATATCAGGTCAACTTATGTGGTTTCATCCGTTTGTTTTTATCTAACCATAAAACAACTGAAATCGATAGATAAGCATAACGGCGAGGAGGTGCCCTGTTAATTTAACATAACAGCAACAGTCACATGATAAAGGTCACTTACATAGACTATCCTTCTAAGCTATATTGATAACAGGTTTTTTTCTCTACCAATTGGTTTCAGGATTAGCCTGTTAGTGAGCAAGATTAGATAAAACGTGTATTAACGTCATATCAGCTAGCTTGGACCGAGTCACTCGTGATTTTGCCCGAATAGAAGATAGATCAGTATTCAAAATCCGAATCACTAAGGAACAGAATAAGGTTAGTCCCTTATTTCTGGTGATCTTAATCTTGGTTTACTTGAACCTTCCTCTTTTTCAGTAAAATCTAAGTGATGGTAGGCAAGTCACATGATCTGAGGCTTGGGCGCTTATTACAAACATTGATCACATAGGCAACCTCGATAGTTTGATGTTCGAACTGGTTTAACTTACGATGCACCAGAATGAAACATTAAATAGAAGAGTTCTATCCTCAAAACTAACCATAAATAAGAGACTATTTGTTCAATAAAGTGTGAATATTTTTGTGTGTGGAGCTTTCCTAACAGTTTAGGATTAATTTTGCCGCCAACTGGATGTGAAATAAAAACTGGTTATATTTGAAAGTCGCTCTACAAGACTCACCTAAATAAGCTGGAGTTCCGACAAGTGATCGACGAAATGATTTCTCACTGATGATGCGTGCGAATCCAAAGTCACATAGTTTGACTTGAGGGAACTGATGAGCTACAGACTACCAATAAAGTGAACATAAATCAAAGCTTTGAGAAGCAAGCAGTGAATACACAAGTGAGCTTCCAGTATTGTTGTGAACGTGTATTAAAATCGACGGAATTAGATTGCGCAAGCTCTGTCTTCTTATTCTTGAGTTGACCACCAAACTAAATTAATGGCCCTTAGTATTTGTTATAGATTGTGACTGTTTGCTTTACCATAATGCTCATAATAGTAGTTAGTACTACTGTGTAACTGAAATCCACTTAGATGACTGATCTCCGTCTATTGAAGATATGTATTTCGAAATAAATTTGTTAAAGATTATTCCATGTTAATAACATTTTCCCCCAATCATCGACAAGTGGCTACTGAATGAGATTAAGTAGTTAGACGTGTAACACAAATCTCAGCTCTGTGAGACTTCATCGCATTCTGTTGATGCGTTAAGTTAGTGACACCTTGAGTTTCAACCTCAGATGGAGGCTAACGAACTGCTTCGTAAAAATGCATTCCAGTCTGAAAACATGCATCTGTGCAATACAAACATCAGACTTTACCAACAATGCTGTACTGTAGAAGGTGACGAAATTCCACGGTAGTAGCTCAAAATTAGCAGGAATCTGCAACGTAGCTAGTTTTTGATGGTAGTCTGTTGGAATTAGGGGAGACGTTCACCTAGATGACCAACAACATCGGCAGTGGTTTGTTTGCTGTATAGATGAGTATCTATTAAGTCGGTAGATGTGGCGGTTATACGACACAATTAAAAAAAACACACGAAACTTACAGACTCACAATCGTAGGATTGTGAAACTAATCACTGATCAGCCGTTCTTTTAAATCTGCAATTACTTAGTGCTTTAAAACGTGAATTGTAGCAAACATGTTTTCGGTAGAACCTCATCAGACTGACCCAGTTATGAAACATCAAAACAAAACCGATTACATTCAGAGATCGGACATATCCGAAATTCGCAATTATTTCACGTTTTGAAAGCCAGTCAGATATTCGTCGCAGAAGTTACCCGAGAAGATTGAACAATATGAATTTCTGTAACAGACATGTTTTATACACTAGTAAAAAATAATATCGACTCTTGTTACGTCATACACATCTGATGGATATTATGCATAGAATCAAACCGTAGCTTGTTGACAGCTTTGAAGTAAGCTTTTAATTAGCTGACAGCAACATGGATAACCAATAAGACTAAAAAGAGTCCACCTGTGGCATTGAAATTATTTTAGAGCTAGCAAAGTATTTGTTGCGATCACAACCACTAGATTTTTCACTTGGATGACGATGCATCAACATGAACTTTGGTTTTCTGTGAAAACCTGGATTTACAACGAAATCCTATGAATAACCTTTCAGTGAGACCGCAAAACCTTGTTGAGCTGTTTGGAAGCTAGCAAGAAGCATTGACACTGTGTGGGCGTACTACCACAGCGAAGAGAGTCGGTCGATACGTGCGCAATGCAACAGCCTAATTTTACCGGCCCTGTTAACATTTATGTACATCAACCCTGTCTTTCTCTCTACTTCCCCTTAACGGTTGAGGTTGTGATCTATCACTTATTAACACACATGTGATTGACTCTGGCTTAAAAGTGCTGACGACAAAGTGACCTTAGTAGGGCGTTTGTGACTCAAGTTAAAAAAATCGTGAACGCTGTTGAGTGAAAAGACTCTAAGAAATGGCTCAGCATCATTTTTATTGTTGATCATGTTGTGAGCTTGCGTTCCGAAACATCCCCTCCGCTTGGTCATTTTAGTTTACTTCGGTTGTATTGCATGTTTTCCTTTGTATTTGGAATGGCGCTTCTGTCATCAATATATAGTGACTTTTGGTTAGTTCCCCACTTGAAAGGACATCCGAAGTGGCGAATTAACATGGATCTATTTCTGTGTAGAGAATTCCCGTGCCAATTTTCAAGATCCTGATAAGGTAGCGATTTTTGTCCGACGTCAAGGGAGCCAAGTGGTGACTTAACCGAAAATCAATATAACTTGATTGCGCGATCACCTGACAAGTTACTTAGGACGCTTTTGGAACTTGCTTGATTGTGAACTATGGGTCAGCAATCACTTTTCTGCCAAAGGTGAGTGTTTTTGGTTAAATGCCAACTGGTAAGATACTGTATATGAGATCTGAGGTCAACAGCGTGCATGAAAGACTTGATGCAATACCGTTCACCAACGTAGTTTGACGCAACACCTCTTTCAGAGTAAACTGATCATATTGTTACCTTTTGATCCATCTGTCTTGAAGGACAAGCAGGCTCGGAGGCATATTTACAATGTCAAGACTCACGGGTATCTAATATTGGTAATTAATGAGAGGAGAAACAAATCGCCGTAAATAATAGCGCGGCGAATTACCAGCAAGAGCCGTACACTGTTCATGTTTGATTCACCACCGCTGAATGATGCTCATTGTCTATGTCCCTTTTTGGTAACATTCAAAACAAACAAAATGCTATGAGAATATCCTAACGAAGAGTTACAGGCAATAGTAAAACGTGCCAATTGTCGCTATCCTACTGAACTGGGCAAGCAAAGAGAAAGCTATCCGTGATTGGTTAATCGGGCAAAATAAGTTGAGAGTATCTGTTATTTATTGTCTGTTGTGTATAACGGGCCCATGAATTATTTCTTTGCAGATCATAGTTGGCCGTTGTGTCTCATATCTACCCCTCAAATACCATTGACATATACAGATAAACTAAGATTGATGTTTCTCAACGTTTGGTCAGGAAAACCTCAGAATGTCAGCTTCCGACGAACAGTGTAAACCTTTAAACTGTGTTATCACCTTGTGTTCCTTGTTCATGTCTGATAACGGATAATAGGATTGTGCGACTATACACTCACCGGTGACACCTCCGGAATATCCAGTGATGGAATTGCCCCATATGGTGGAATAGACAATAACACATTTTCCGGTTTGAGATCGCAGTGTACAATACTGCGTAAATGCAAATAGCGCAGTGCGATCAATACTTGTGTAATGAGGTACTTGGTCACTCGTTCGGTCAGGCGACCTTTCGGTGAACTGAGAATCATTTCCAGCATATCACCAGCGAGTTTTTCCATAACAACAAAAACCTGTAAACAAAAAGGATAGGAAAGGGTTAATCATAACTAGCCGTTGATAATCAGTTCTCTTTTTTCCAAACACTTAGTTATTGTGAATTGTGAAGCTAGTTACTAGATGCTTTTAATTCAAGATCTTGAGCGGCTTTGCTACTACAAATCATGTAATCACGGTTTTCAAGGAAGCGCAAAATGATCGGTTAACAAGCGGGTATTTTCCATAAGTAACCCTAAATTTAAACTGATGCAAGATTAACGTTACTCACATTTAATCACAGCTCTTTCATTCAGCAAAGCTGCTCCAACCAGGTTCTTCTGGAGACACACTGGAATTGAATTTTACCTCTATTAAAACAAATTAGCAATGTATATTCTCTCTACCGTCAGGATTCGAACTTCATGCCTCGTGCCTATGATGTGATCTTGTTGATTACTACTTTATTCACCTCAACTTAGGCACCACCGACCCATCACATCTAAACGATCCATTCCGCAGTGACTTGTCAACACAATTCACAAAAATTGAGCAAGATTTTCATTTACCGCCCAATCTAGAGTGAAGTGCGATTGACTCTTGGTTTCAGTAAGCAATCGCTATGGAAACCATAATGTTCTTAACAGACAGTGACTGCAGTACAAAAGTTAAAAACATTTTACAATTGCCGTTCGGAAGTGATTAGATTAACACAACGCAAGCAACGCTGTCCCAATCACGTTGACTTATACAATGAAGCATGTTTTTGTTCTATCTCAGTTTAATTTGCAATAGAGATTTGACCTTGTTCTTCGCTATCTATATGGTCGTCAGGTCAAATCTGTTGAGATAAGGAGGCATCAACCAACGGACAGGGAAGCATGTGATGGAACTACGTATTGATGAGTAGGCGTATACACAACGGTAGGCACCAGCTGATAATATTATATGATCTCTTGAGGGGGCATTTCCAGGTGGAGTCAACCCAGATATTCGTAATCCCTTGCTCACCTGATAAACTCTGCTTCGTTTTGCTAGGACGTCGGTGTTCAAGTCTGTCTGATCAAAGGACTTGACTGTTGGGCATTACGGCTGCATATCACCCTTATGGTTAATCTTATTTTTTCGTTTATAATCTCTAGGTCCACTAGTAAACATCTCAGTGATTGTCCTGATCTTACACCATGAGAATCAAACTTTTGCTATAAACGATGCAATCCGGCTGCTCAGTCGCAGATGCTCCGCAGTTTACTTAGTGTTGAATTGGTCAACCTGATATAGAATACCTACTACAGAGTCACGCATGTGACCAGTCTTGACATTATTTCATTTAAATGAGCTGTCTTCGAAGAGAATCTGGTGCACACTGAAATACAAATATAAAACATCGAGTTTCCTTAGTAAGTTTAACCGAAATTTTGGTATATTCTCATCAGTAGCTAACATAGCATCAACGAGTAGACCTTCCAACAAAATTGTTTCAATCTTTCTTACGCTAATGGGGGCAATCAATTTTATGGCAAGGAGGTTGGTTGTACTAGTGTCCGTTGTGCACACAAAGATGATCGGTCTTTTTGTTATAAACGGAACAACATTCACATCTACTCTCAGCTCTCGCATTCCCATATCACTTTCCAGTCAGCTCCTTTTGAAAAGAAACACTAGACTTGAGTTTTACTCCTGTTTTGTTATTGGTGTCGTTTCGCTCATCGCTAGCAGTTTCGGATTAGGATTACCGAGCCAGATTTGGAACGACCTGACCCGGGCAATTAGGCGACCGGTTGCCTGTTTGGGATTGTTGATCGATGAAACCGGGCGCTTCCGCTTTTCTGCAGTTGGCACGTTTGTTGTTCACATCGCATTTGGTAACCACTTGGGAATACAATCCGCCATACGTTCTTACAAGCATTAAACTGTTCTATCTATATGCACGTCAGTGTAACCACACTTGAACTGATATGTTGCTTGAGAAACAGATTGATCAGACAGGCTTGTATCACTGCCCCCTAGGACTTGAAAACATGCAACTGGGCAGCTGGATGTCTGCGTTGCATTGCCAGTGTCAGTCTGTGTCTCATTTTTCTGATCAAATAGCCACTCTTGAATTGGAACAGCAAAGATATCTTTTCCTCAGCAGCGCGCTGACCACTTTTAATGCTTTCTTGTCATTGTGGATATTCGCGAACTTTTCTACATAACCGTTATATCCCCCACTGTCTTTCTAAAAAGCCTTTCTTTCAGCCAATCCGCTACGCATATGTTTCTGACTCTGGGAAATAGAACTTTTTATTAATGATAAAATTTCAGTGCACAACAGTGATGTTTCTGGATACTAGCGTGAACTGTCTGAGAAATCCTGTCTGAGTCGTTCATCCCCTTGATTATTTTGAGGATTCCTTGATTGAAATGTGAAATTTCTCAGCACGCCACATGACATCGTAGCTCAGTTAGCAGAGCACTTGCCACGTCTAGGCATGCTGTTTCTGCCGCTGGTTAGAACTTGGCAGAAGTCCAGATTATTGACAGTTGAATCTCTTTCAAATTATCAGGTCTGCCACATTATTCATTAGTAATAAAACACTAACTAATTAGCGATCTTATGGAATCGGTGTAAAACTGCACAACTAGAATCATTGTACTGTCCATATAAGCTTACAATAAACAGACCATTGCAACACTCCGTCGTCACGCTTCGTGACAAGACTATACAAGTAAGCCAAAAATTGTTAACCTCCACCTCGAAAGATGCAGTGAGGTCTGAGCGAATGAAGCTGAGTTCGTTGTAAAGTGAACTAAACATACAAATGTTGATAAATTTCCAATCTTATCAACCTAAGGTTTGTAGATTACGATAAGAGAAATTCTTTCATGAAATTACCTTTCAAGCATTTCCCAGAATACATCCCGTAGTGTAGGACCGAATGAGTTACTGTTAACCACACCGTCTATTTGTCTGACTAATGAGAGTAATTTGAAATGTTACCAACTCGCAACCTAACTCTTCTGTCTGTTTTAACTGTGTGTAGCACAAGTGGTGGAAGTGCTACTTTTCATGTAGAGTCGCCACAACCCACGTAACAGATGCGCTTCTACGTCATTTCCTAAATCTACTCGATTTTCTTGTTGCTCATCCAGTGCTATATGAAAGGTTTTATTAATTGATGCGTTCAGCAAAAAACACACTTTCAGTAATCAGCATTTTGAGTGCACAGAACGACAAAAAGTTATTAAAACTATGACCTGCTTAGATCAACAGAAGATGAGTAATCTGCCTAAAGTCGATCATCATTGCGTCAAACAGAACGTGTGAATAGTGGTTATCCACTTGTCTCACTATATAACGTGACTTTTTCGTGTATCTACTGTTTTCCGGAGGTAAATTTCCAGCTATCATTTTTACAAGTATGTCGAAGTCATCATCCTGCTCACAAGTCCAAGGCAACAGTGAAGTATGTCCTCAACGCAACTGAACCAGTTTTACTGATCTGCGTCAGCCAACCTTCACCATTCTGTTTATTTGCATGTTTCTAAACGGGTTTCTAAATCTTTGATCAGAGTCTGCTACAATTTTCTTTTTCAACTTCCTCAATTCCTTTCGCAGTTCGCCCTTCACGGAAACCTAGTCTCCTTATTCAGGATTGACAACAAACCTAAAGAAATAGTTTTTTTTAATGAAACCAATTTTAGTCGATTTTTAGCTTTTTCGCAAGGCACAAGGTGGTTATCGTTGTGTGATTTTGGTGGAGTGTTCTTCAGTTGCGGAAGATATACGTAAAACGCTGAACTTCCACCTCTTAGAGTACTTAAAGTGAATTCCTGACTGGACTTGACTGGAAAATTAATGATAGACACAAGATCTTTCGTAGTGTATGCTTGATTTTTCATTTCACACGAATTTCAGTATCAACGCCAGGTCATGTTTCGAAACAGAATGGAGAGGCATTTGCACAGTTAGGTGAGTGAATGCGTGCATCTGTTGATTGACGTGATAATGAAGGATCCTACTCACTAAACACCGAACACTCAGTAATCTGAAGACGTCAGTGGAAATCGAAGGAAATTGAAAAAGTCTGCAGTTAACTGAAGGAATTGCACATAAGATATGTGAATACCGTTTTACACACAAAAAGATTTCAGGCGCAGTTAGATTTCTTGGTTTTATACAAGAATGATAATAATATGCAAGTGTAGCGTTCTAGTGTCCTTAGTATCTGTCTGCCAGGTCAGTATGAAATTTTACAAAACGCAATGTACTGACATGCATATGTAAGTTATTTGGAATGTTTATCACTCTGAGATATCGATAGGCCATAGCCAAACGTGTGATGACCTACAAACTGTTACCTCAACCGTTGTATCAGTTGAGCCACAGTTTCTCATGCACTACAGTTCACTGTCTCTGTGGTCACATCACATGACTTGTTTGAAGCGCAGTAGTTGTTTTAGTGTATGTCCAACCCGGAACGTATTGATCGATTCTCTCGTGACAGCATCAGCAGCAGGTGATTTTAAACGATAATTTAATGCACACACTCTTGATGTGACTCCGAATTTCTAAATAGTGTGATCAGTTGAACAATTTATGAGCAGTACACGACCCCTGACGTTACCATTGACTGTTGAAGTGCAACTACTTCATACTGTAGTGCCATTATTGGGTCCCTTGGTTTCCTTCGTCCAATTTCATCTTGCTTCATTGTATTTCATATTCCAATAGTGCATAATATTCCTGAGACAAACAACCTTGTATGTCTTTACCGTCAACTATGGTGTCATGAGTATTAAAGTCCAGTATGCTTTTCCTAATTCAGACAACAATTCTTTTCTTGTCAATCACCACAGCGGTCTTCTTTTTGAGGTATTTAGCTTGGCTTCTAAGAATCGTTCTAAAGCGTTTTTCAATTTTTACTTACTAAAGACCGTTAGTTTCGTAATTTTGCCCTCTTACTGGTACTTACTATAATCCCCCAAAGCGGTAGAGCATCATGTTTTCAGTGATGGTCTTTCAGAACAATAGATGACCGCTTGATACCGAACTAAACAAACCGACTTGATCCACATACCTTACGCTTCTTGCCTGGAGCCCGTGTAATAATCGTAGAAATCGCTGAAAAGCTGTGGAAACCGAATGACTCCAGCATGGGCGATACTAGGTTTTAGTAGGGAATTGAGGTGATGTAAGTGGGACATCACTCTCAGCTGTTCGCAAGTATCGCATTCCTATAGCTTCTCCCGTCACACTCTTTCGAAAATGAGCACTAGACTCTAGTCTTAGTCGTGTATTCATGGGTGGGTTTAACAGGACAGTTACTATGTCTCTTCCTGAGAGGATCGGATAATCTGAGCATTATTCACAATCGAGTGTGATTGAACGTTTGCATACGATAATTTAGTCTTGTTTATTGTGAGGTCAATGGCGCAGTGATCAGTTTGGTCACTTCCTGAAGTCGTGGCCAGCGTGCTAGTCCCGGATGTAGCAAACATATGAACCACTGACGAGCTCAAATAAGAACTAAACTCGAGTCCATTGATTCCTTTCGAAAGAGACCGGCTGGAAAGTCTATCAGACCGCAACAACTGTAATCAGCTTCGAGTGAAGATCCACTTACAAGGAAAATACTTTCGGTTAGCGCCAAACATTACATTTATTTTCTCCCAAACTAGTTAACTCACCCGTTTTGGAGTTTCGAACATCCTCTCCAAGTTGACAACCCCAGGGTGCTGTAGGTTCTGAAGAAAAGGTGAATGGTAATATTAAAGTTGACTTATGATTAAAACTTTATTGACGTACTATGTTAGCATGGCGCTGATATCATACAAATCAATATAATCCATCATTATTTCAAAATTATATTACCAGGTTGAAACACATTATCCTTTTTGGAGATTTGAATAACGTATAAAGAACGTAAAATTCCAAGGATCGATTCATTTCTCATAATATTTTAAAAAACAAAAATTCAACGCTTGAAATCAAAACAGACAAAATGTTTTGTAATAAGTAAAAGGACAACCGCCATGGAGTTCCTAGAACTCGCTCCACCTAGACCGGGAAAACCACTACAGGCGTAGGATAACTTCAAATTTCTTAGGTTCACAATGGATGGATGGTTTACAGGGCCTTTCCATCAGACCTTCAGGAACACATGACCAACCTCTTCACTACAGCCATAACAAGAGTGGAAATAAAGGTCAATCCATTCAGGCTAAATTGTAACCGAGAACTTTTCAATTTGAAAGCAAGTCATAACCAGTAAGCCCAAAGTCACATTGTTAAACTATCTGGTTCGAGAACCAGTCTACTGAAGCTCAGCATCATCAATTTCTTGACACTCAGATGTAAAACGAAAGCTACGCGCGACCACATTAACTTGTTCAAGTTGATTGAGACGTTGATACTCACGCGTCGTAGGATTTGTATGAAACTTACGGATCGAAATAAGCTGAGAATATATATGTACATCTGAATCAGTGGTTGACAATTTGACAAAATGGTATGTTGGAAGATTATTTCAGTCTCATATCGGTTGAATTCAACTACCGATGACATAGTCATGACAGACTGTGGTAGGCTGTTCCAGATTGAACACACCTGGATGTTAAAAAAATGGTCACGTGCAAGTCAAACACTCATTCGCTGATGTAGCATTAGCGGGTTACCTCCGAGGTCTTGGAGTTGGTGAAGTAACCCATACACTAACATCAAGTCTGCTCTGTTTCGGTAGCACACTGATAAGTGTTCTAGTGTGCGTGACCTATCCCAATAAGTTGAAGAACGTGGTGCATTAAACTGTTTCAGAGTTATACGTTCCACATTCTTAATAGGTGTAATAACCTTCACGAGGTAAGGTTGTCAAGATTGCGTATTTAGCTAAGGACGAGGGCGCAATAGCAAACTTACCACAACAATGGACCAGTATGAGTGAAACTGTTAAAACAGTCTGGCGAGTAACTCAAGTACTAAATTAGTTTTCATGGCCTTCGGGAGACAAGCTATCACCGTTTGGTATGGTTCCACTCAGCCAATCCGTTTACAGATGTGCGGTCGAACGCTCTTGTGCTATCTGGATTGTGTTTTTCCTCGTGTCGCTTCTGATGCTCTCTGTAACGTGAGTTGTCCTGACTCCCTGACTGCTATATATAACTGTCGGCCGTTTATGGTATTCTTTTCGTCCTATAAATTTAGAGTCTCTGTGGTCTAATTTTGTCTCGCTCTTCCAGTAAACGGTGTTGCCGCATCTCCTCTCATTGCTTGGTTGTGGGTCAAGCGACTGAGCGCGTAACTAATGCAACGATCCAATAACTGGCGACTTCGGGTACTATATAAGTAACCTACACGGACAATGACAATTTCATTAGAAAAGTGAAACTGATCCTGCAGCAGCAACAGACACAACTCGATGCGGCTCAACCGAAGTTAATCGAAACATTAACGTGCAATTTATCTTTGATTTCAACCAATTCAAACGTCAAACCGGGTTCAACGATGGACGCAGTCGCGAATAGCATCAATGATTCTGTTTATGATGCTGATGCCCTAGTGACATTCGAATCCTGATTCAGCCGATACGAAGATGTGTTCCGAGTGGAGTTGGCCAACATGGGTGATGCAGGAAAGGTGCGATTGGTTCGTCGCAAACTCAGTACGACAGAACATTCGATGTATACTGATTTCATTCTGCCAAAGAAACCTCGTGATCTTACTCTTGAAGAAACACTGAAGATACTGACGAATATTTTCGGGCACCAGTCATCCTTGTTCGACATCCGGTATCAATGCGTCAAACTGGTGAAAAATGAACGTGAAGATTTTGTCACTTACGTGAGTAGAGTCAACAGAGAATGTGAAAAGTTCAAGTTGAGGACAATGACAGAGGATCCATTCAAGTGTCTAATATTTGTCTGCGGTCTACAGTCCACTCAAGATAACGAAGTTCGTATCAAAACTTTGAACAAGATTGAACAGGACCCTGATATGACTTTGGCATCTGTGACAGTAGAGTGCCAACGGTTGATCAATCTGAAACATGACACAGCGATGATTGAACAGTCGGAGGTACCTGCAGTCCAACCCGTTTCACAGCTGCCACGCAACCGAGGAACCGAGAAGCAAAGTGGAAACCTTTTATTGAAGCCCCTAACTACATGTTGGTAACGCAGTGATTGGCATTATTTGCGGTTCTGTTCATTCAAGCACTACAAATGTCAAAAATGCAATCGATTCGGGCACAAGTAGACCTGTTGCCGTTCTACTTCGTCATCCAGAATTCCGCCGTAGCTTTCAAGGAACCATCGAAAGAAACCAAAGAAACAGGCTGCAAGGCCGAGTTCCGTTTCGGCCACCCTTAACCCCAACCTCGCTGCACGCCAAAAGTACGCGTCAGCGAAAGTCAACGGCAGTCCTGCACGTTTACAGCTAAATACTGGATCTGACATCACGCTAATTTCGCGACAAATGTAGAAGAACACTGGCTATCCGGTGTTCAAGAAAACAGAACATTCAACTCAGAACGCATCTGGAGAAAAACTGGTACTGACTGGTGGGTTAGACTGTGATACTGAATGCGGTGGTTTTCAAACAAGTGGTACAATCTATTTTGCCGAGCATTCGAAATTGAATCTTCTGTTTTGGTATTGGTATGTTCGCCGAGCTTGGCATTTAGGTTGCAAACGTTTCATCACCAAGCGAGGTGACATCATCAGTGCGTAATCGTTTTAGCGTATAGTTTTTTGAGCGTTAAGATTGGTGACGTTCGATGGATGCCTGCTCTTACATAGCAGAGTGAGTTGACCTTCTGACCTGAATTCTCCACGCTCAAAAAACTATACGCTAAAACGATTACGCACTGATGATGTCACCTCGTTTGGTGATGAAACGTTTGCAACCTAAATGCCAAGCTCGGCGAACATACCAATACCAAAACCATCAACCCGAGCTACGAACAACACCACCACTGTTCACAACTATCTGAATCTTCTGTGTTTGGACTGGATTGAGCGTCTGAAACTGTTGGACATGCCACTCAGCCAGTTGTGCGGAAATGTGAAAGTGTAAGCTCCGCCAGCAGACAAGAAACCGGATTACGTTCATCACAACCTACGTCAAAACATACGGTCACCGTCATACTGTATGTAATCAAACGGCCAGGCTAAACGGTTTGTGGACACGTTCAAAAGAACCCTTCAAAGAGCTAAAGGAGAGAGATATTCGACCGATATCCTCAAAACGTCCTATCTCAGTTACCAAAAGACTCCGAATCGACAGATTCTGGAGCGGAAATCT
The DNA here is from genome assembly GCA_014338405.1 of Paragonimus skrjabini miyazakii. Lineage (NCBI taxonomy): Eukaryota > Metazoa > Platyhelminthes > Trematoda > Plagiorchiida > Troglotrematidae > Paragonimus > Paragonimus skrjabini miyazakii. The sequence continues at coordinate 56,628 of JTDE01000323.1, forward strand.
CTAACTGAAGCTCTGATGGGAAGCAGATTGCGAACATCGATTGATCTAATGTATCCTTCCAGACCACCAGCGGTTAATAGGAACTTCTGATGGGACAACAGTTTAATAAACAACGTGGGGCCCAGTCCCGTTCCTTCGAGCTTGGTCAACCGGTACTGGTCAGAGACCACCGGGGGCGATAGAGATCGCATGGGCACGCGGGAGAATTTGAAGCCGTTGAGGCACAATAATCTAGGAAGTTCAAGTTGACCCACACTTTTTTGGATACGACATGTCAATCAGATCAGACCAGTTGGGGGACAAACGGCCCATTCGGAGAATCGAGGCCTGGGGCTGGAAGAGCTACTGGATAATACCAAAGATCAAGAGATACGCCAGAGACGCAAAACGTCGAGGTTGCTGACTTCTGGATGATCAAGCCGCCTAAGGACCACTGTGTCCCCACTCCAAGTGAATCCTTATTCAAGCATATTCGAACGAAACTCGAAACTAAGGTTCTCTTTCGAATTGGGTCAGTTGAAGGGCTTTTGTAAACGCTAGGGCTGCAGTCAGTATGCTTGCCGTTTAGCCCGAATTAATTACTTTTTGCTTATCAGTTATATTTTTTCGATTGTTTTGTTTTCAATTGTCACATGTTCTTGATTCGATAAGAGGCAGGAAGTGAATTAATCTCGCGGACTTCGTGCTCGTTATATGTGGTGGTACTAGGGTATTTATGAGTAGTATAAAAATTTGTTCGACAGTGCTGCTGTGGACGGTTCCTGTTGGCACTATAGCGATAAATAATTTACATGAACTAGCACTATTTTTGAACCTAAAATAACTTTTACGTAAAGCTCCAAACTTTGAAAGATATCTTGAGTTACGGTAAATAAGTTCTTGTCTGATGATAGCATGCGTGCGTTGTGTCCCTCCTCAACGCCATTTATGGTGACCACTGACATATATCACTTCAGACTGTTGAGTATCGTGCCCTTCATGATTAATGAGTGATTGTCTTCGGCCACGCCATCCGAGCCGGAGGAGATCACCACCTTGAAATTCACTTGATACTCGATGAGAACTGAACCACAACAATGCGTTACTACAATTAGTAAGTGGTAAGGATATTCGCATTCTATCAGGATGATTGGGAAACAAGAATATGCAAACTATTCACCTCGTTCTCTGTTTACAAACCGTTGATTAAATCCGCCCCCAGGTTAGTTTGTCACAGTGACAGAAGCCAAAGGACGCCCGCACATAACTGTAACCACAAACGGTTCGCACTGCACCATTTATGGTCCCACTCGTACACCACGTCTCTAGTATAAACCCAGGAGAATAGAACAACGAAGCGTGTAAGTGACACGTTTTTGTCCAGCCGACCGAAGCTGGTAGCTATATGTTATTTAGTTTTTCCTTTCTGATCAGTCTGACATGGCTGAACCCGCAAGGACCGAAGTCTTAATCAGCACAGCCCGCTGAATAAAAACATCACGCAAGCATGACCACCACGCCAAGGGAGCAACGATGGTCAAGGACTGCTAATTACCGGAGTTTGCTCCGCGACTGTCCGTAGAAAGATCCTATCTTTAAGTTTGGTTTCCTCAGTGCACGGTTTGGAACGACAACTTTTTTTATGCTGTCATTCGAAGTAATTACCAAATAGACTACCTTGAAATAAATGTTTAGTAATGTACAGGCAAACCAAAACAAATCTTGAGGGACTCTAAGGGTAGTATTTTTATCGCAGACAGGGGCATTAAGTTGTAGTCCCTTCATTTCGTTCGAAATCTTTGACACTTCGTTTAATGTGACGTTGACAAGTGAGTCCCAGGTTTAACTCATAAATAGTCGTGGCCATAGCACTCAAATAAAATTTTTACCAAGGCTTCAGTAATCAGAAGTAGGGCGTAACGAATTCCTAATCATCAGGACTAATCGGAGTTGACAGAACAGTTACTGTTTGTCGTGTAGAGACCATAAGAAAAACCGAACAGCACTCATCTGAACGTTTAAATATGATTGTCCGGTTATGGTAAACGTGAAGGGTAACGGTGCGCTTGCAAGCCCAGTTGCCTTATGAGAACGTGAAACGAAGCTCGAACTCTGGTGTGACCTTGTAGGTGTTCTCTTGACCGGACACATGTAACTGTCACGTTTTTGACAAACTTTCGCCCATGTTCACACTAATAACTATATTCACACGTCGTATTTGATGCCTCAACGTGGTTTAACGTTTTGTGACCTTTTACCCTGTATTCTGGAGGGTTATACGATCTCAATGAATTGTCGTGTTCATCCATTATACACCCGTTAGACGGGCAGGTCCAGCTCGTTCAACACAGCTGGTGTCCATATCATCCTCACTCGCACCTACCACACCACTACACATACACACATCTAGCTTATGGTTGGGGACTGCAACTGATCACGAACACTGTCAGACCAAAAAGCCATCAGGTCCTCTTACACATGCTCGCTTTACTATAGGCCTGAGACGAATACGACACAACCCATCGTGCCTGGACTCCGTGACACGAGGTAAGCGGTACACGGTCGCAACGTGAGGATTTTGTCTCCGAAACTTAAACAGCCTCACCCAGCAAAGGATTTACAAGTCAACGATTGCTCTCACATTACTCCACCAGCCCGCAAGCCTTCACTTGTTTAATCAGTGATTCACAACAATCACTCATACGGTGTTATCAAAATTTTAATAAGTCCAAACACTTTAGCTAGTTTGTTATTCACATATATTTGATATATTACCATTTATATGTCGTAAGTATGCATTTGTACTGATGTTATTAGCTTTTGGTTATAAGTTAATTGTACGTCCTCAATCTTCACTAACGGTCCTAAACAAGAATATAACAAACGGGTTTGGTGTTTCTATCGGAAATACCCTGGTTGGATATATCTGTGTGAATGTTCCGGCTAAATCTGGAAATTTTCATCTTATACCAACCTAATAATCAATTACTCATCGTTATCCAGCAATTATTTCGAAACATTAGTTAGCTAGGTCGTTGAAATTTCGACTTATTCACTTGTGTGTCTGCTCACGGAGCCATTCTTCTACAGAAGCAGAGGTTCTGTTTTAAAGTCATTATCGAAACACGTAACTCAAGCGTTCACTGAATTTGTTTAGAACTGCGAGCTCCGTTAAATGCCGTTTGAACGGTTTTGCTTTTTATTCGGTCACCCTGAGTGCATGAAAGTATTCATTGGCTAACGTGTCAATGATGATGTTCGTTGAGAAGTGATGAGCAACGACCTTTTATATCACCAGGTTGACGACAATTTTCAACACCTTGAAGTTCATTTATGTAAATATCAGAAACTTTGACCTTTACAAGAATGACAAGATGCCCACTCGCGTCATGGCACGAATCGCGAGTGTACTGACCTAAATATGATCTCTATGGTTAACACCAAATCATAAACAGCAGTGTGGCTTTTCTTGTATCTCATGTTTTGAACGCTGCTGATTGAAGTGCTAGTTTTATATGAGCTATTTGTGCCTAGCACACACGGTGAGAACGTACAAATTTCATTCAGCTATTTTTCGATATCACGGCCATTAAAATATTTTCCGTAACCTTATATTTCGCTTGGTCAAACTATTCCAAATTTTCACCCCGTATCATCCGGAGAATCCTTAAAATATCCTGGTCAATGAAGTTACTTAGTTAATCTACTTCGTTTAATTTCACTTTTTCCATCACTTCTAGTCAGTTTGGTCAAAGTAATTTAATCCCTTTTGGGGATCGCGATTGAATTTTAGCGTAGAAAAAATAAACAAACCAAACCAAACTGAATTGTTTCTGGGACGAAAAATGTACCCAGAGTTAGTAGTCAGTGAATGTGTGCAGTTTGTCTACAACCACGTGCAAAGGTAAAAACTGATTTCTATTTGGCAGATGCTATTCAGATTTGATTGAGAATCGTTTAGAAGATCAACAAGCCTTAAATGAATCAACTCAGCTTGTGGTGGTGCACTTTGATGGCGGTTGCTTTTTAAACATTAGGACTTAGAGGGCGATTAATTCATGAAAAGGTAATACACAGAGTGGTACGAGACTCGGATATATTCCGTTAATCGGGCTGAACACAGCTCACTTGTGTGTGCTCTATTGCACTAGTTACGACCGCATTAATTCTCGACGTTTACCCTCAATTACTAATGAGTAGTCGGGGATTTGGTTAATTTCAAGTTGAACATCACCCACAATTGATCGCAGCTGTCGCATTCCCATAGACTATCCAGTCGGCCCCTTTGGAAAGAAGCACTAGACTCGAGTTTCGCTCTCATTAGAGCTCGTCAGTAGTGCATATCATCGCCACTGCCGGGACTTGAACCACGGACGTGCTGTTCATGAGGAGATCTCGACCTGTCTAGGAAACCCTAATGGCGGGGTTATCGATTGGAGTTAACAGACAGTAACTGTGTCTCCATTTCGAGACGATCAGACAACCTGATCATTACTCACAAGCGAAAGTGGTTGAGCGTTCACATATGATAATTTGGTCGTGCCTAACGTGAGGTCAATGGCGCAGTGGTAAACACGGTTGCCTCATGAACAGCGTGGCTGGAGTTCTAGTCCCGGCAGTGGCGATGATATGCACTACTGACGAGCTCTAATGAGAGCGAAACTCGAGTCTAGTGCTTCTTTCCAAAGGGGCCGACTGGAAAGTCTATGGGAATGCGACAGCTGCGATCAATTGTGGGTGATGTTCAACTGGAAGTTTACCCTCAAGTCGATACTTTAGGCCCATTATCACTTTTGATTGAACTCAAGAGGTGGAATTGATCTGGACGAGGTTTGGACCGCTAAACCCTTGCGTCGAAAGCCCGTTCACTCACCCACCAGGCTATCTACCCTATTAACGTCATTGTTTGACTCGACAGTTATTGTGTACCTTAGTTCCTTCGGAAAAGGAACATGTATTCCATACAGCAAAATTGTCACTTTTCCGTAGCTCGGTTGGTTAAGCACCTGCTTCGTCTGGAGATGTTACTTCTGCCACTGGTTCAACTCCAGTAGAATATCACATTTTTCGCACTTGGGTCTTTTTTAAACGGTAAGCGGTATCGTGTCACACTGAGAGCGCCTTGTGCACTACAACCATGGGCATAAACTGATCACGCAGCAGTCGGGTACAAATGGTGCTATCTCGGAAAATGTTTTCCTGAAATTTGGAGCAATCTTCTGGACGTTGATTGTATTATCACACTTTCCCGTTTTGTCCTGTTATTTGCTCAAAGGTCCATAAACAACGGGTAACTAATCAATATTCAAGCGAAGAGTACTTTCTGAACATTTAGCAAGGTGAACTGAGAAATAAAATGCCCAAATCAACTGAAGTGAGAGAACCTGGGAACAGATGACGGCTGTAAATTCACGCGAAAAAGAGGTCTCAGAACGATCCCAAGATAACATCTACTACTTTTCTTACCAAGCTATTTTTTAGCCCATGGTACTCATTAGTTATTCTGTGCCCTAGGCTACTGTTTTCTGTAGCCGTCATCTAAACTCGATTTTGAATTATTTTTAGGTCTCATATACCGGGTATAATATACCGTGTATTTTTCATTCTAATACATGTTTTTGGATGGACTGTAGTGACGTCTTCCAACTCGCCCTCGATTTGACTTGGAGTTATGTCCGTTAATCCTCTGGTCATAGATTTATCGATTGACTAATTCAAGTTCTATAAAAAAAACAGTTTCTTTGGTTAAATCATTGCATTCTTCTAGCCTTTACAAAACTAATTAACAAGCGCCACGCGTCTTTACCTGGCTCCAAATATGATAACGACTATCGTAAGCTTAAATACAAACTTACTAAAAGCTCGCACTAGAAACGTAAACCCCACTTAGTCAAACGCATGAAAGAGACAGACTGAACAGTTCCATTTGGAAATGGCATAATAGTACTCTTCTTATTCCTGGCCCCGTAACCTGTTTAATTGGTGTAAACCGGACCATACCTAAGAGGTATGGTTCGCTCATCACCAGCCAGTCGAACCGACTTGGAAGTTAGACTAAACATTTTGACATACAATTCAGCCGGACGATATAAACGACGGAATCCAAGTAATCTGTTACTGCATTCTACAGAGTCTCTATCGGAAACAGAAGTGGTCCCGGAATATAGTTTATTGAGGCTCAGCAAGTCTGCTGAGCAAGATCTTATCTCTCCTCGTCTTTAGGATAAAAGGAGGATTTTAGAGGTAGTAGAACCCTTTCAGACTCCTTCACAAGGTTTTCAAAAAGAAACCCGAAGTATATATGACAACGGTGAAGAAATCAATCTGGTGTACAATATGTTCACGTTACTCGCTGGCCCTAAATTGTTTCGCTTTATTAAGTCCAGCCCAAGCCAGTAGAGAATGCATCGAACATACTTTTGACCTACGACGGTTCATGGAACATCGATACTATTACTTATAGACTGTTTCTGATTTTGTTAGGCGTAGTACGTTTTGATACTATCTCCCCTCTCTCCAGAAATACGTTAATCTGTTGAATTCAGTGCAGTCAGGAAGAGTTTGTGGACAGCTTTCTCAGGTGCTCTTTACTTCTAGTGGTGTATGCCAAAAACCATCGATCTTTTTCTCCCTGTCCAACTTTATCATGAGCAATAGCACAAGAAGTTGACTTCAAAAGTCAAACAAATTTGATGTTCTGTTTCTTTCTAACACTAATTTGACGGGTTTAGAGTGTGCGAATGATAGTATCATCTTTTGCTCCTTTGCCGGAACAAAAGGAATGTTCTGACCAGTTCTCAAGAAATATGCACCACATTTCAGGCTGAAAGGTGTTGTTTTAGGACCGTGGAGGGCTTACCGTCACGTTCATTATTACAAACATTTTGTTTGAGACTATGGACCGTTTCAGGTACCTGGCTGCATTGTCTTGTCAGCTCGTACTACTGCAATGCCAACGATACATAACGGGGAGTGCAAAGATACTGCTGCTTGCACCAACTTGCGAAGATATCAACAGACTGGCCAAGTTTGAGCTTTGATACCTCCGACAACTAGCCTGCATCGTGTAGGATGTACGCGTTCGAAGCGCTGGCTTCAAGAAAATAGTTGACCAATTAGACTAACTGCATAGTCCGTGATGGCTGGGCCATTTACTTTGTATGTTAGCTGAGCCTATAGCCCTTCAAACACTAACTACCGAGGCTATCAACATTTGAGGAGGATGGGGGATGGTCGAGATACCTCCGTTTATGCCGTTGATTAGGTTGCTTAGGTTTGTTTTTCTGATTGGGAAGCCAATGATTACTAAACTCACCGGCAAGTAATACTATCCGAATTAAAATCACGCCGAAGTCAATGGCCTGTCAACATCCACCACATTTCTAGCTATTCCATTTAACATCAGTTAATCAGTGTTCTCGTTTTACAAATAGTCTTTCAGGGTTATACCACGCCAATGTTGAGATGGACAGCAACTTCGATCAGGTTACCTTCCCATGGGTCTCACGCCAACAGGAATGAACA
>JTDE01000323.1:73022-84925 GCA_014338405.1 Paragonimus skrjabini miyazakii
CAAGGTAGTGGTGTGTGTACACTAATTTTGATGTCACAAATTTTGCACACAGTCTTTATTGAACTCGTTTTCGGCCATCCATGATGAACATACCTAGGTACACGTGTATATATGTGCGCATACAATAACCTCTGACCGATTAAAGGTCACATTCTAACAAATGACTTGTTGGTCATGGACATACTTGCTTTACGAATAGACATGTCTGAGTGAGGTAATTGTCCCAAATGACCAGACGGATGGTTTAATCTGGTGGTCCATTGGCTAATGAGGGTTGACGTAAATAGGTTAGTGGTTCCAAAGTGAACGAGGTGACCTCCAAAGCTGAAGATACATGAGGCACTCTGACACACGCATACAAAATATAATATGAACATGTACAAGTTTACTACCACCTTGTTATACGCGACGAAAAATGACATCGACAGTTAAGCTGTCTTCCCTGACTGATTCACTTTGGTTGTAGGCTTGTTAACCGTCTGTCGCGAATTGTTTGTCAAAACCATGAACGACTAGGTACGGCCACCTGGTGGTCAGTCAAGTTTACGACCACGATATATGATATTTTCGCTGAGTAAAGTTGGTAGGGGTTACATGCCAGTTTCAGGGCTAGGAGATTATTTAAATCGCTCGTTGGGAACGCCATTGGAAGAAGTATTTTTTCACCTGTCGTTTGAACTACTACTTGTTTGTCCCACCTGTAGTTAGTTTATCTAGACGCACCCAGAACTCCCATCAAACATAGATCGGGTAACAGTACTAGTGACCTTAGATTAACAACGACCAGTGAAGCGATTCCATTTAAACAGTATCGATCAACCCTATGTTCACCGACGACGGTGACTCCATCAGTCTGCAACAGGTTGACTGAATACTTCGTTAGGATTTGAAAGGAAGAAGGTTTTTAGTTAACCTGTTCATCTGTTTTAGCACTATACATTCCACATATAGTTCGTCAGAAGAAAAAATTACAGTACTAAACCATGTACTTCAGAACATCTGTACCCAACACTAGCGGTTGGGAGTTAGACCAACCACTGGCGAGGTAAATGAAACACTTAGTGTTTTAGATTACTGATCGAAGATCAGGTCTAAAAAACCTGAACTCTACTGGCTTAAAACAAGAAGACGATTAGTGTCAAGTTGAGCAGGACACAACTGACCACAAAACAAGTTGAAAGCAAGTTTACAACGTCGTGGTTTGTAAGCTTGTAAAAAGTTTTAATCGTACTTATCAACCTCAGTCGTAAAATACCTTCCTCGAAAAGAAAATTGAGGATAAAACACTAACGTCCAAAAAACACGTTTACGAGATATGATATATTGTGCATTGAATATTTTCACTGAAAGAAACGAACTCCCAGAATCCTCCAGAAGAAGCTCCTCTTGATTTGAATAAGACGCACTGTCACACAGAACGTAGTATTCAGGCAGTCACATGAGATTACGCCCAGTTTGACTATGAGCTAACAATAGGAAAAGTCTACAGCTTGCACAAATTAATTAATGAGAAATCAGCATACATCGATCTGACCTAATAAATTCTGTTCTGTTCTGTACCTGATTAATTAGTCTAGTTGTGAAAATATTCAGCACTATTTTGGTGTCCTGAACAACTCGAGCGGGCAATTCCCTTAATGTATGGTCTCCTGCAGATCTAAATGAAATCTTGCCTTCGAACTCTAGCTGCAAGGCATACTGGTTCATGTGGTTCAATTCCCAAATGAAACAAAGAACCATCCAGTGGACGAAAGAAGGCATGAAATTGAATTCGATCAGATTTTGTGGATTTTTAACATGGCGCACAAGCGAACGTCAAACCTTAAAATAAAACATTCTTCCACGTGTTGTTCCTCTTAACTCTGTCCTAAGTTCAGGTGAGGCAGTGGCTATTAGTTCAGAACAGATTTCCTGGGTATAAATTATCTTCATCCATTGCGAGGCACTTATCGACTACAGGTCACAGTGTCAACATCGCATCTTCATTTAAGATCTTGATGAACATTCACAATTCATAACTTCTTAAGTATATTGAAGCTTTGTTGATCAACCGTCAACAGCCGGTCCTATGTGCACAAAAACAACTGACTATCAACCTTTATTTACCGTGGGTTTGACCGTGAGTGCCAATCACGTTCCAACCTGTTTTTTACTTCTGACCGTTTCATTTAAGTCTTGTTTGGTTTTGTTTTCATGCTAGTCACACGTAAGTTGTGTCTTCTGACTGTTCTATTCAAATGGTTAAAAGGGACTCAATGTTTCAGATATCTGGACTTAGACAGTCTGACACTGTCCTCGACTTCGCGTAGACAGGCTGTCACACGACAGCAACCACTGAATAGTGTTGTATTTACATTTGATTTTACAGTCTTATGGAAAAGTGGCTATTAATGTTGCTTGCCTTACTATATAACGATTACTTATTGTTAAATATTGTGTAGAGGTCTCAACAGTCGGCAAACTAGATTCGATCGATAGTATTCTGAACAGTCTCGCTGAGATCTCAGTATTGTTCCCAAATACGTAACTGTTTTTATACCTGATGTGTCGCACTCACACTGGTGGGCACACGACACTCACTTTCCCAAGAAGGTAAAACTTCTACCGAGGAATTGTTCTTGTTCTTCTTGAAAGTTGTTTTATGGGTACTATGGGTACTAACTGATTTTCACTACAAAAGAATACCCAGAACATTAATTATCAGGTCTCATGGGGGGAGCGGTTGGGGCCAAAAAGTTCACTAAAACAGATTGAGCAACCGAAATCTCACTATCACGTGACAACATGGTGCGGGATTAAATTTAACAATCATTCCCGAGTTCGTTTTCCTGTCTCATAAAAGTCCTGTAGGAGCGCACTTACTGTTCACAATAGTAATTTAAGAAAACACTGTGAATGTCCAAAACAAAACTCATAAGACCTAAAATACGTCTCCAAATCGATCTAAAAATTCGGTCACCTAGTCATAATTCCAAAAGGATGTAAAGTATTGTGTAAAAATCGAAAGAAACTCACTCGCAAAATGAAGACCTCGTTTTTCAGCTGAGCCTCGCGTTTTGTGGGAAACCGTAATTTATCGATCACCTTGATGGCAACTTCGCGTTGTGTTTTGCGATGTCTCCCTGAAATTACGGAAGGGTAGTTGTGGGTTTTACTGGCATACCCTAATTGGCCGCGTAATCTCTTATCACCAATTCAAGAAGAACCGCAAAGACTTACTTCGACCTCCTTCGAGCTCATCGAGATATTTCAGGAAAGCTGTGAACTTCACACATGACCGATAGGCTACCGGTGATAACGGGGCTATTATTTGTACTCACTGGGGGTTTATGCGATAACTGGGGTTTGGAATGTCGTTTTTATAATTGGGAACAACATTAACTTTTACCATTCTTACTTCCTGACTGGCGATCAGGATTCAAGAAATACTAGGCCACAGGTTCACAGAGATACATGAATTCAGTAGGAGTGATAAATCTTGTTTGCTGGACTATCAATCGAAGTTAGCATGATAGATACCGCCTTTTTAAGGCAATTTGAACATTTGCGTGTTATCTTCAACTTATGGTGACTGAACTTTTGAATCTGGTAATTCGGTTATGCTTAGATCCACAACGTTTCAACAGTTATCTTGTTGTTTACCTCACAATCATGTTTGACAACAACCTTGTCCTAGGTTATCTTCGCTAATGAACACACTCACGCGACGTTGGTGACCATGTTGTCTCAAATGGTCTGCATTGTACCAACTGTGATTCCACTCATCTACCTTGTATATTCCTTAAACCCAAAAGAATGAAATCAGTTAGTAGATAAGCATTGTGAAACACTGCCAAATGGATTCCACACAGGCAGATTATAGGTGCTCGCCATCAAGCCCGGGCAACATTAAACACCTAACGAACTGATGAGCATTGGAACCCTTCGCACATACATTTACCCTGTTTTCAAAGATTCGTAGCTTTCGCTGGACTTTCTTGTTAGTGAAACGACGCCAGGGAGTATTACAGTCGATAAAACGGAGTTTGTTTCTGTACTAAAATCATCAACGTCATTGGTTGTTGTATCAAAACATCGACGTTCCAAGAATGAGCATGCTCACCTATCAAGTACAGTCATGACAGGATCTGTATACTGATTGTGTTTTAGGTCTGTAGAAAATAGGGTTAATACACAGATGTATTATGAAACAATTCGGTAACTTAAACGTTTTCAGGACATGGCATACATGTCTGAAAGTTAGAGTAATCAGTTATTTGAATTATGCATCCGAATTAATAAATTCGAATAAACATTGACAGCTTGCTTAATGACTTGTTATCTCCATCCTTGAAAGAAGAGAGTAAGGTAAGTCCTGCACCAGGAGTTTTATGTAACCTAACAGTTGAAGATTCCGGGTCAATTCTGTTGCCGACATTGACTAATCTGTAGTTTAAAAATCAGCCATTCTGGTCCCATTGTATACATCGTTCGATTAAAGCTACTTACTTCTTCCTGAGAAGCGTTCTGCTTATATTCTGAATAGGCATGAATGGTCGACAGTAAGTGACAACTCTTTCGATTGTAGTCTCAGTAACATCGGCGTAATAAGTTACTCAGTGGTGCTGGTAAAATGCGACCCGAAAGAACAACTAAACAACTGAAATTAACTGCTGTAGATAGCTCTAGGAGGGTCGGACATTTAGTAAGAAATTCAGAAACGCGGTTTTGAATGAAACATTTCAAAGGGGAAATTACAGCTTGACCATTTCCACAGCCAAACAAATTTTGCGATAATAACTTTTGGTGTCATGATGAATCTAATAATCAAGATCCCTCTAGTAGCTGTCTTTCGAGGCAATTTTAGATTACTGATGAGTAGTCGGGATTTGGTTAATTTCAAGTTAAACATCACCCACAAGTGATCGCATGTGTCGATGATATGCACTACTGACGAGCTCTAATGAGAGCGGAACTCGAGTCTTGCGCTTTCTCTTTTCGAAATGGGCCGACTGGAAAGTCTATGGGAATGTGTCAGCTGCGATCAATTAGTTATAACTTACTTGGAGGACCTAGCTGGAGTGCTCACCGTGAAAACCTGGCTGCTCCGCGGACCTTGGTCAAGGGCAAGGCGAATGTCAGGAATTAATCATTGTAAAGAGACCGTGAAAAAGCTGCAGTAGGTAGGTTCGAAGAGGGTATTGTTGGTTGCATCCACCAACCTGATCAATTGTCAGGACGCAGTGCGATCGTTCACGGCAGCAAAGCCAGAACAGTAGTACTTCTTTCAGTTTTGGCATTTACTCTCAAGGGATTGCTGAGAAGTACAGTGCATGAAATGGATCAAGAATCTAGAAGCATCTGAAAGCGAAGGAGTCTATCGAAGAACATTCGGTTAATATTCATTACCAGGTCCACAGTGCACAGGCCACCCAGTGAGTGGTGAGCTTGTAAAAGCGATACGATCGTTGGGAGCTGTGTCCTTAACCTTGATGCAGCCGACGGTGTGGCACACCTAAAGTTCAGGTACCTGTCGACCAGTTACTGTTCTCTGACACAAAGGACACTGCTGTATTACTCCAGTCGACCGTTTTGGAATACACTGAGCTATTCACTAAGGTCGATGACACACAATTACTGTAACAGTGGCAAGTACGAAGTGCTAGCCGCTAGAATATTCCGACCATGTAGACCTTGCGAAATGTCAGTTGATCTCAGAGAGGTAACACGGAGACAAATGTAGAACATATTAGTTGACCGATTTGAAGAAGAAGCCGACAATCCGTTCTTCTGATGAAAACGACGAACGGAAAATACCGCTTTCGCGTGAACTTCTGATGATGGATTGACGTAAACAGATCGCGTTTGTTTTAGTGCTGTCAGTCATTTTTGCTTCCGAGCACCTGCAACGGGCGAAACTAATTATAATGTTGCTTTTAAAATCCGGAAGGTATCGTGTGGTAAATCAACCTGCGGGTCATGAGCAGCTCGTGATCACGGTGAACTTAAGGCAGTGGTCATTCAAATACATGTCGGCTGACTCACCTGGTACAACGTTTGCAGGTCTATGCTCGATGGTTCGATCTGTTGAATGAGTGGATAGTATCGCGATATATTTGCAAGATATCCTTGTAAGGAGTATGCCGTATACCTGCACGCGGTTTTAAATCAACCTCAACCCTCTGGACATCGCTTTAATGCCAACAAAGTATAACTTGATCGGATCTCGATAGCGTTACTTAGATACGATGTTAACTAAAGGTGAAGTAAACAATTACCAGAGATAACAGCGACAGTTAGTGGGGCTTTGATGTTAGATTCCAAACAAATAACCAGGCAATTCTTGAGATGAGCGAGGTATTACAATGAATCATTCCATAACGTCATCAGTGTATGAACCCCTTCAAGAAGACAAGAAATTCGAATGCATCGACGACGCTCAGAGGGTGGTTGCAAAGGTGTGACAACGGATAGTCCACTAACAATTGGCAGTGAAACTAATGAATACAAGAGAAGCACCATTTTTAACGGCGGATGTAAATGACTATGACATTTTGGCAGTACACAAACAGAAGGAAGAAATATTCAAATATGCCAGAACAACACCAACCTTAACAAAAAATAATTAACGGTCAAGTGGGAGTGAGTTCTTGGTAATCGTCTGAGTAACAGATAAGTGTTAGTCTTAACTGTTTCACGTAAAAAAGGACCGCATGTTTCTTGAGTAAAACAAGATTGCAAAGGACTGTATAATCAGCATAGCCCGGTGGCACCACGTCTACCAGAATAGAATTTAATAACTGAATATGTGATTGAGGCTAGTAGTTATCATATAGATTGAACATTACCCAATAGTTGTATCGCCAAATTTCCAAATACATCAAGGGTGGAAAAAAAACTTCCCGAAATGATACCAAAAAAGAAAAAAGTAATCAAGAACCAGAACCCGCAGGCTCTAGTATGCTTGCAGTGTCAAGTCAAAACTCTCTGGCAGATGATCGGTACTCTGGAAGGAAGCTTGAAGTGTCCAAAAGCAGATAACGTTGAGCTGAAGTTAACTAGCATCGAAGTAGATACTTGAGGATGAAAGTTACTTTATGACGTCCGTCAACAGACAATGAGGATAAAGCAGGTAGCAAACAATTATATAATGGCACATACCAGTTTCCTTTCCAGTGCCGTAGAATTAACCGTATGGTTCTGACTAATGAAGTATTTCTGGCTTCCCGCTGGCCTATTAATAAACATGTCCTGCATTCCTCTGTTGCTGTTTAATTGGTCATTTGTTTAGAATCAACCATATTCGCCTGTTATCGATTATCACATTGTTATAGGGATCTTTAATCGCTGTGTCTTGAACATACAAGTGATCAACTACATTTGTTCATTCGCTATCATTGTGAACGGCAACTAAAGGTTTTGAACGTAAATGCAAATGAACACCGATTTAAACATTCCTGTAGCTGTTAGGGAACACAACATCGAAAACACCAGAACGTACGATCTGTAAAAAGGAGAGAGTATTCTATCAGAAATAGACGGAAGATTTGACGGTTTGCATTATTCTCCAAGTGATGTTTGACTCAGTAGACTCTATAGATCAGCTTTCTTTGAAACTTTGGTAATATGAGCTGATTTTCATTGGATACTTTTAATGGTTAATATGTTCCCTTCATGCCAAGACATTTTACTCATTAGATCGAGGTGACTGGAGTTCCATGTCGGAAGGATTCAATACTGTGAGATACTACAGTGAAGCAAGACAAACCAAAGGCTACATTGACGAATTGGTTTTCACGCCTTAAAAGTGTTAGGAGACGAATTCATCAAGACAATCCAATCAGGGCATCGGTGACGGGTGACGAAATCAGTCATCAACAAAGCATTGATGTGCACGTCGGACCAACCAGGAGGAGGCGTGAAAGTGAGCGTAGGTGTCGCACTAGCCCGATGAACCAATCAGAGCACAACGGCTATGGAGTTGGCCCTACTTGGCAACTTAGTCACGCAGTAGCCAAAACAAGCAGACAGTGGTTCAACGGGTAAATGGCCATATTTGGCAGCTACTTCATGCTATATGTTTACAGGCGTTCCACTTATTGGTCGAACTGGAAGTCTACAATACAGCGTGTTTTCCCGCAATCGTGTTCTTCCTGACTCTGCGCAAGTAGACTGGATGAGGCCACATAGCAGGATCCAGTTATAGCATTCAAGTCGAATATAACGTTCTTTTTGGCAGAGGAGGGGCGCGTCACGTCAAAAAGCAAATAGTTTTTAACGTGCGTGTAGCAACTTGAAATCGGACAAGTACGTCAGACAACACAACACCGGCAAACCGATTGGCTCACTGAAAACAATAGGTGAACAAACATTGTAAGGATGTTAGGCAAAGTAGGTTAGCGGAGGTCTGCCTGATCACGAGTGTCACTTGCTCACATAGCACGCGAAAATCCTCACTTCAGTGACCGTAAGGTGAAATCCCTTTCCTACTAGTTGAGAACTTTATTGGAATATGACCCTGGTGCAAAAATTAAGCTCATAGAGACGATGTATTCACCCGCACGACGTGCTACATTGTGGCAGTAATCTCAGTAGAGTTTCCAACAAAAGGTCCTTCCGAAACGTCTGACTAAACGAAAAAGTCCGCTTTTGGTAGTTTCCAGACGAGACCCATTCCAAACCATCGAGCAGAACGGTGAGACAAAGCAGGGATATAACAGAGACTTAAAAGGACTGTATTTTATTCCCAAACAAAAAAAAAGCACCAACATAAGAGTCAACAACATGCTAGTCAGGTACTATTAATCACGGAATAGCAAGAAGTCAAGGAACTTCAGACAAACAGAGCAGAATTACCTATTACTGGGCGACTCCAGTGAGTAGGTTGGTATGAATAGAAGAAAACGCACCGAAACTATCGAAGATTCCGGGAGTCAGTAGGAACGGACACTTGGAACAATACTGGAATACATATGTTTGTTCTGTGTGGAACACTTTAACAAACGTACCAATGGTGATCACTTGGAAACCTATACGGAGATAGGTCGGCTCTGTTGAGCATTTTTAATGCGTGTATAGCAAAATAAACCTCCTCTGTTAAGGGTATTTTTAAGACGAAACACCAGGAAGACGGCAAATGCGACCGAAGCTCAGGAAAGATGGGAGACTTCTACTACTACACCAGCACATCGATAATCTCCTTTGAATTTTTAATCGCCTATTTACCATGGATATTGCTTCGCCTTTTGTCAGCTTGTACCTTAGTTCTCAGTGACTGTTGCTGTATTCAGAACTCGTTAAGCGTACCTTAAACGCTAACAAGAAGCAAAACTGTGCATTTGAAAAGAACTGTGCAATCGGCACAGAATTTGATTTCTGTCATAATGTTGCGATTACTCTTTTAGTTTCTTTTCATTCCCTTCAAACGGCTTTGTGCTCGAAACAAAATTCAACTATAGGTATGCCCGCAAAGAATCGGTATAAACTTCCAAGATAAGAGATTTGGGCCTGTGCTTACGTCAGTACCAACAAGTTATTAAGAGAACCTGTATCAGTGAGTTAAAAACTTTGCTAAATAGAAATGTATAGCAAACGAAGTGGAATGTAAAAGCTGTCTCATCTATCGTTGCATACAGTAGTGCATTTGTTCACAATCCTGTTCATTCATCACATATGAAGCGCCAGGACTGACCACTCACACACACACAGCTCAGAAAGTCCAGTACACATATTTGTACGATACATAAACGTTCAGAACTCGGTTGACCACTTACCCGCATACACGATACCGAATTGCCCGGAGCCAAGAACCTCGTCAGGAAATATTTCATACAACGCCCTGACACCCTTGTAAACATTAGGGTTTGTGAAAGGATAGAGAAATACAATCTTATTAATTTACCAGTCTGATTCAGTCGAACGAATCAACCAAAATAACGAGGATTACATACACGCATATCTGCTTATCTGATTTGATAAAGAAAATATATTGTTCAGTTACGTGAAAACTAATACGTACGTTGGTCTGTATACAATAATTCCTATTTGAGGGTAAAAGACAGATTGAAATATTTTTAGGAAGAGAAACCACACATATCATTTTCAACGAAATTATCTCGCAGTTGATCTGACTCAAAACAAAATCGACGAATTTCTCGATGACAGAATGTTGCTAAGTGCTTTTCCCGTAAAGATGGAGCAAAATCTGTCATAGTATAAAACTTGCTGAAAGACGTTTCTGAATTCGTTTTCGTTTAGTTTGAACGGTTTATTGGATTTGGTTTAGTGAGGCGTAAATGATTAACAGTATTCACAAGCACGTTTGATTGTTGTAAATTCGATTTGAATGAGAACTTATCTCCGAGTTCTCATCGGTTGGTAACGATCGATAACAAGAAGCGACTTTAACCGGAAAGTCGGAATTTCACTAATTCGAGCTGATAAATTCTGACACATTTGAACTAGGAGCTATCTGTCTTCAAGACGGCATTGAGAATAAACCGGTTCAGAAAACGGTTATCCGAATATACCATGTCAGGAAAAACTTACGAGTTGGACCGAATTCCTTAAACTGATTCTCGGCGAACCAGCCACATAATTGACCGGAAATGTAAGTAAATTGTAAAGAATCTTGGTTACTTGTAGATTGTTTCTGAACAAATTAATTCTTCATTACTTATATCATTTCTTTCATGACAACCTCCCTTTCATGTTCCACTCCAATACAACGGCTACTTTCACACAAAAGAGTGTAGATTCTTCATAGTATGCTAATGGCAAGTCTTTAACACTTATGACGATCACTTCTTCACCTCTTGCAGCATACACTGTCATAACCTCCTCTTCGGACAATTGTGTGCCCAAAATTTTTTCACATAATTGTCTATATCGTAAAACTTGATGGTCGTAATCAAAGGTAAGATCATTCTGTGCTAGGTGTGAACAGAATGAGTGATTACCACAGGTGGATACTTCCGCATGTCCGCTCTCTAACGGTGCGCAATTGAACTTAACTCAGAAAAAAATAAAATTCCGGGTATTGTGGAAAGAATAATAATTTAAAACCTATGTACAAACCCATACAAAAAGCTTTGATGGACAGACAGGCTGTCCTTACTTAATTGACCGGGCTCACTCATAATGGTATCGTGAAGAGTCAAATTCTGTTGCTGTTGGTTTACCATCAGACTGATTAATTTGGGCATTTGAACATCAACGAACAGTTTATAGTAGAACATACTATACTGCCTACAACCGTGCGTGCGTTGCTTAGCTCGTGAAAATGAAACATTGTTTATTCCCAAGTTGTTAGTTTTCAAACTTATGGACTCACTGAACACGGTAGGTACAATATCTAATATTACGATTCTTGCCCATTTATTCGGTGCAGTTCTCTAGACAGTTTTGTCTGGAGATGACATTGCCGCTTCAATGAACTGATGCTGCTTCCGACAATGTTAAGCTCTTCACCTTAACAGAAGATGAACTAAACAAAGAACTGACTGTGAACCATTCCACCGTGACTAGCTGTCGTCGATGCTGTCTTTGAGCACAAACATTCTTGAGTACGCACTTTTGATGTGCCTACCTGCTTGTTCATCTCTCATTAACTAGATACTAATACTCCTTGCAATGAAGATGTTGAGAAAATAAAACAGAAACTTGAGTGTAGTTGTTTCCTGTGTTCATCGTTTAGAGTGTCACTTGAGAAGAGGGCACTAAATACACGGACAGTTCGACTGGCCGGTAAGCTTAGATTGCAAGCAAACAGAGATCTGATCTTAACGATTTAAGGTGTCCGGAAAGATTTCGTCGGAAGAGGGCTGTTATTCCACGAACACGTAAGGATTGCGTTGTGCAAGAGAACTAGAGTGACAGTAAATTAGTCTAGAGTACATTAGCCGTAGC
The DNA here is from genome assembly GCA_014338405.1 of Paragonimus skrjabini miyazakii. NCBI lineage: Eukaryota > Metazoa > Platyhelminthes > Trematoda > Plagiorchiida > Troglotrematidae > Paragonimus > Paragonimus skrjabini miyazakii. Next base: position 84,909 of record JTDE01000323.1, read on the forward strand.
ACTCAGGTCTATCGCAT
>JTDE01000323.1:85574-108840 GCA_014338405.1 Paragonimus skrjabini miyazakii
ACAATAGAAGTCTGACGATACAAGTGGGCATCCGGTCGGAATTAATGCGATGCGGGCTAATTTGAGTTAGGCATTACACTCAAATGGAGCGCAATGTGTAAACTGTTTTCAGATTTAGTCAACACTGGAAGACTTAGGATTGAGCTGGCACTCATACGAATTACTTCACGAACATTATCGCGTCTACACTCATACCTATAGATTAATTTTATCTTGGCAAGAACGAATGCTCGACGTTGAGTGGTATTAGTTCTTTCGACTTATATAACAGTCCAGAACAAGAGAATTACCGTCCGGCAGGTTAACTTGACTGATCGAGAAGGAAAACACCCTGAATATTTGAACTCCTGCCTTCATAACGGTGGTGATAGAGCCGTTGTCATCATAGAGATAACCGTGACAAAAGGAAAGTGGTCAACGCCATTAGCTTGAAAGCAGAAGAAAAAAAACGACAATTGCGATCGCTTATGCATTGTTGTGTAGAGATGAAACTCAGTTATAGTGATGTCGTTCGAATCGAACTAGTCAGATAGTCTCCAGAGTAGTACAACCTTCAACAAACAAAAACTTTGTTCAACTGGTAGCGATCTACAAAAAGAATGAATGACTTCTATCCCGAGATGAATAATTTGACAATTTTGTTCGGTTTCGTATACCAAAAGAAAATGGTTTTGACACAAACAAATCAACCGTCATTTTTTTTGAGGGGGGGGGAATGAGAGTGTATGATTAAATTCCCAGAGTCCCCTGTGTATTGGTCAGTCTTCCTCATTTGGTTCTACTTGTTTGCTTTCTGTAAACTGTTGATAAACTTTCTCCAGCGGATGAAAGAAACAACCATTTGTTATCACTTTATGAGATTAATCTAGACAGTGATACAAATGCATATGTTATACAGGAGAGGAAGTATGAGAGTGGAATTTGCTTTTGTGCTGTACATCACCGAACTATTACGTTTCATAGCGGATGAAAGAACTTGATCTACGAGAAGGTTGACTACCACTCACAAATTATCGTTGCCCTTACGTTAACCTAAACTTTTTAAATGACGCAGTTGGAGAGAATAAATTTCATTGACTAGCAGTGCAGCTGTCAACAGGTCAGCCTCGAAAACAGGACCACAGCATTGTAAATTCCAGTCCTGACGAAAATGTCTTCTTTAAATCGTCATAATAAGCTATGAAGCGTGAATTTTCCTTTGTGATATCTAAACAAAAGATGGTTCTCTCAGTTTGTTTAAACACAGTTGCCCTTACTAAAAGTGATCCTTAATTGAAAATTGTGCCTTATTTTAAAAGACTGCATCTTAAAAACTACCAGCACAACATATGCAGCAAAGTAGAAGAAAGTAAAACTCACTGTTTCATTACACTGACCACTGTCGATAAAGCTGCTTATCCCGCACCCTGTGAAAGCAAAAAAAACGAAACATAAATGAATAGCGTTTGCCCCGATTTATACAAATAGAGTTAGGAAGTTGAAAACTAACAAAAGCAGGAGTTATGGCAAACTACAGACTGACCATCAGGAGCAATCAGCGAAATTTGCATGGTGCGTTATCATTATTGCGTTGGCTTGCAAATAGAATTACCGTTATCTTCGTGATCGTCAGCATCCTCGGCAACAATACATCAGTATTTGGTGTTGATAACAAAGTGTTGCAGTCCCGATAAAACTTAGTTTATGAAAAAATGGAGCGCATTGGGTTTACTTAACAAAATTTCTGCGTGAAAGCTCGGTCATCTAGCATCATGTTGTTTATTACTGGCAAACTAACAACCGAGATGCAAACGAAAAGTATACAGCTTTGTTGTAGTTTCTCATTGAGTTCTATCTTAGCTCACAGACAAACCATTTAGTAAGCGCACCCTTCAAGCCAGTGAATCTGGTTAATCGCCGCTTCTTCTAACTTCACCGTCATAGACTAGACAGGTTGCCAGGGCTCAAGCATGGGAAGGGAATACAGTCTACAGGACCACAGGGGTCGATAACATCTGTACACCGAGTAGATGCTCGTTTGTCTCTCGGCAAACATAAATTAACTGCCGCATTTTCAGGGGGCGCTAGGAAGTACAGACAGTAAGCTGGTATCTCGTTTGCGAGGTCCAACCATCTACTTCTTTATGCGGCCTTGAATATTGAGAATATTAAACCACTTAACCTTAGCCATCTTAAGAGTTTGGTTTTGACATCCTTCTATACATATCAAGCCAAAAAGGGTTTTTCATGCTCCATGAAAATGTGCGCAGCTGAAAACAAACCATATCATTTGAATTCGGTTCACTTCCTTCACCCGTAGCGAGCACAGTTCGCTCCTGTAAAGTAAAGTAAAACATCTAGCAGATGACTGACTTTAGCCCCAAAGACTCGGATTTCCATTTCGCCATGAATTATTTTTGCCCTCAAGTTTGTGGCTTCCTAGGCAAAAGAATCGACAATCACCATAGCTCACATCAAAACTGATTTCACATAAAAATGTGAACCCCGCTGTTTCAAATATTTTCCTAATTAACTGAATAGAATGTGAGATCTTATTTAAGGTTGCATTTGCTGTTTGAAACTCTTAAACAAGCAACACCTTACATTTTTCACCTTAAGGACCTATCGGATTTTCGAAACGTAATAATACCAGCTTATATATATATATATGTGTATAAAAGCAGCTTTACGAATCTGGTTTATCTGGCGTTTTTTGATTAAAGTTTAATAAACGATCGAAGTTCCGATTACACGTCTGTTCATTCGTACAGTTAGGTAATTCTAACGTTTCAATGAGCAATAAAGATGTATGTACTCAAGACAGAATTACTTCCAAAATTATCATTCTCTTGAATAAAATTGACAAGGTCAGGAATGCACGGAAGGATGTTTCTTGCAAGACGATCAATTTGATGTCTTCAATAGGTTATATCTAACTTTCAGAAAGCAAATCATAAGCATCCACTAAAACGCTGCACTCTCCGGAAAACAATTGATGGTCAAACTTGCTTTGTCACGGCATCTTCAAGAAACGGTGTAGACACTACCTGTTTTTCTCTATATTTACAAATTTTACTAATCAGAACTCTTTCAACGACCCATGTTTGAAATACTGACCTTGACCTGCAGATATGACTTTTAGCCCTCTTCATCTGTGCTTTTACTCTCATTTGTATAGAATATTAAACTGTGTGTTTTGCAGCTTCATCAGCCTAGTTTTCCCTAAAAAACTATACATAACTTTCACATTTACAACGCCGTAACTTAAGAGGCACAAAAGAAACGCTGATACAAATGGAACTCGACACAAAAATGTCATTCATTTTCAAATGGTCGTTTGACAGAATAGACGAATAGCAAGTGAGCATAAATCAGTTCAGTATAAACACACACTCCAATGAGCTGCTTTTGTGCTTAATACTTATGTTTGATGATAGGTCGAATAGAACAATATATAACTTAAAATTGTTCGGATCTTTTAAAAGACACGCGGTTGAGATAAATATAAGCTTCGGACAAACTGAAACCAACAACATCGTGTTTAGACGTTATATTTGCTCTCCCAGATGAACTACGAAGCTCAGATCTCTCAAATTTCTTGTTTGGATCAACAGTGATTTAAGGCTTTTCGATTTAGTATGGACACTTATTAGATTGTGTAAACTTAAGGGTTTGTCAGCCTATTATACAATGTGTTTTAGCGCTTTCTCGTTAGATCCAAACATTCCTAACCTCTTTTCTGGATGACCTGGCGCACCATGCTAGTAACTCCAACACGACTATTTCGTGAATTTAACCAAGTACCAATGGACACTCATGGTTCTTTGCCACTGATCTCACAACGTTGACCTAATTTGATCAAGGTCGTCCGGTTTGGGTCTAACAGCCGTAAATAGTAAAATCCAACCAACCGGCTTATTAACCAATTAAGACATGTGCAGAGTGACGGATATATTTTGGCAATCCCATTTACATTCGCAGTTAAGGGCCGCATGTATGCGACATAAAAAGGAGTCATGTTATTTTAAGACCGGGGAAATCAATCAGTCACAATAGCGGACATGAACCGTTCTCTTATATTTTGCTACCGATGACCAAGTGTAATCGCATGTACAGAATACTACCACCAGGTCAGCAACGACAAAATTAGAAAAGGGATATCTGTTAGGGGCCACTATGACAGTTATTTTGCATCAATCTTAAGAGATTAATGGTTTATTATGGTTGAGCTGAGGAGACCAGCTAATTGTCTTCAATACCGAGTGGTCGGCGTTTATAATATGGTTGAAGGGTTCAACGTTCGAAGTGAGTAATTGTTGAGTTGACCCAGAAACCTGGAAAATTTTATCAACAAATTGGACACAGTGTGTACGATTACTCTCTCGAGATGGATTTTTCTAAATCAGAGAGGCAGTGGTTGGATGTAACGAAGAAAGTAGGAACCAATCAGATTTAATGAGGGGAAAGATATCATTGTTTTTCCGAGATTCATGCACAATAACTCAACTCACTAATATTTACATGTGAGGGCTATAAAAAGTCGTGTTGCCGATCACGTTTCAATTTCACTTGCAGTTACGTTATGTGGTCATTGAATGCAACAGCTTAGTGTTAGCTATAATAGTGTTTTCACAGTCACATTTTCATATTTTTCACGTCTCTTGTTCCTTTTTCACTCGACTGCTTGATTCTTCCCCCCCTGGTTGTGTGTTAATAGAACGTCACTGCCAACCTTTGCTGCAATGATGTTGTTGATAAGGATGATCCTTTGGGAAATTATTATTGTGTTATCAATTTGCAACTGACGCGCACAATTTGCAAGTAAGATAGTTCTTTTTGTATTTATTAAGCTAAACAAACTAAAATGAAGAGTTGGCGGAAAAAGTTTACGTTTTAAACGTTGAATTCATTTTGGACACTCCAAATTGTAAAAGTAATGAAACAGCCATCAACTTGATCGTCATTTTGGTCTGCAAATAAAAGCTATTCCTTCCTTTTCCCACACACTATTTAAGGCTATTCAGCAAAGGCACTTGTAAAATCTTACATGCATGCAGGCAGTAGACCAACCGATGAATTCCGTTATAGACTTGAATTTGGGTGATCATTTAAATAAGGAGGGCATGTTATAAATAATATCACAGATAATCGTCTAGACGTACAGGCAGTAGAACTATACAGCCACACACTTCGTACGCCCATCGAACCTTCAGTGCATTGGTTATTATTCATTAAGACTACCAACAGTTACATGTTTAACATCAACTTGGTCAGGCAACTGTATACACCGTGTACATGCCTATTTCATTGATAGTAATAGACAGATGTCGGCCACCATACGAAGGACGCCGTGGTCACCACATCCCTGGATGAAAGCGCTATCGAAGCTGTTAGCCTGCTGCAGTCGGTGATGTGTCCACATCCACACCAATATTACAGTTTTATCTTGTTTCTGCAATTGCATTTTTAAGTGCTTTAACAACCTCTTTCTCACTGCTGCGATGGTGGTCTTACAACGATACCGTCTCGTCAGCTCTGTGGTCAAACATATTCGTATGTTTTGTATCACTTGGATAACTAAACAGTCCACCCGACTATACGCTTTTTGCGCATCCAGGGGTAGATTTCTAGGTTTGTTGGAGGAAATTATCTGAGGTGAAACCTCCAGGCTCCGGACAAGGCTGCGTAGCTCAGCTGGTGCCACACGGGCTACGTGGACACCTATGTTCCTGTAGCAGGTTTAAATTCAGCTTAAACATCAACAGTTTCTATTAATACACAGCTGTGTTCTGTTTTGATTAGCTCAGACCAAAGTTTGGATTCAGTGTAGACACAATAAGTACAAGCTAATCTTTAAAGTGAGGTTGTGATTTTCCATGAACTTCACAATTATTCTCCAGTTACTTTTCCGGGATAAGCAAAGTAGACGTCAGGTGTTTTCAAGGCAATTATGTCCCGATTCGGATTCGGTGAAAAAATCGTCAGTGTACATTCGCGTTAATTACTCAGTAAGATTTTGCATACTGCATATAACTCCGCACACGTAACATCCTTTGACCTATTGGTTAACTATGTGGTTTTGTTCTTTAAACACCGTTCATATTGGGCGGTAGAATTTCTGAGTCAACCCCACAGCCAATGTGTCTACTCTCGAAACAACCGGTAATCCGAATATTGCTCACAACGGACTGAGGCTGAACCCTCAGTCAGTTGATAACTCGCGGTCCATGGTCATTACTATAGTTACTTCATGAGATCACAGAATGTAGTTTAAACACTGGTCACCTCAAGTATATGCACTAATGACATCACAAACGCGGAGATTTTCAGTTTTTGTCCCCGAAAGAAGTTCGTTAGAATGTCTATTTGAAGGCAAAATCCATGTTTAAGTGTAACTAATGTTCTGCCTAAACGGACAAAATTTCCATCTACTCACCGGTTTGCATTTTTTGTTTGATCATAAATATCTATATTATGTGTACAGTGTTACATGTTGCATAGTTCGAATTCATGTTCTCGCCATGGTATATATCATTCCAAATAGAATGTTTTTCGAGACAAATGCAGCATTAAGTGAATACCAGATACCTTTTACCAAGCAAACAGATTACAAGTAAACTGTTGGTGAACATTTCTGAGAGTAAATCGCATTATATTCCATGTGTAATCCTTCAGATTACGCAGCATCTGTTAGTTCATAAATTGGACTGAATCAATTTTCGGACCCGATTTATTAAATCAGTAGGAATGGAGCTTGTTGTTCATAAAAAATTTGACAGAATATCGCAACAAATATTTATCTTTAAAAGCCCGACAACCAAGTGAACGTTAGTCAAATAAAACTGTTAAAACGATTCGGAAGTATGCTTGGGTAACAAACAATTCTGAATGCAGACAGATGATGAAATTTGAACCAATTTTTTGAAAAAACTAACAATGAAATTAAAACGTTTCCGTATGCTTTTGCTCATATTTTCCCCCAGTTTATTTACTTTGATAATTTCGAAAGAAGCTATGATGCATGTTTTGTTGAACTTTACAGTTCGTTCGAATAGTAAGTGCTTTACAATCTGGCGAGTGCGTTATTTTTTCTCCTCATGATGTTCTGTTATTACACTCGTGCTTTCTGGTAACAATATTCCATATCTTGTCTCCAGCTTATGAAGCTTCGAAAGGAAGTTTTTTATCTTTGAGATGAGTTAAACTGAGTGGATCCTACTGGCATACTTATACAGGGAATGAAATCGGAAACACTGTAGTGAAGTTTCAACACTGTGCGACTATTAACGGTAAAACTGTTCTAAATACCTGAAGTCATCAAGTGCCAGTTGGTCACGTTAGCTGAAGTATACTAGTGGACTAGAAAGGACACGGTGTACATCACCAGTTTTACGAAACAACCATGCTTTAGCGGTGCCTTATCTGTGCATACAGACCCAACTCAGCTAGGAATTTAAGGGAGACTGTCATACCGTTTTGAGACTCTGACAAAATATCTTTTCTTCTATTCTCCACTCTACCGTGTAGGTGTCATCCGTTATGTTTGTATCGCTGTACGACTATTGTTAACTGGAGTTCAGTCACCAGAGGGATAACGGGAAACACTGAAGTGTTAGCTTAGTGTCTAACAGAAAAAAGTCACGGAAGATAGTGAAGTCAATGGCGAACTATTGATTATTATCAGATATTAGAGATATTACATGCTTACAATGAAAGTCTGTCCCGCCCTGCTTTATTCGATAAACCGTTTTTGCATTGGGAAATGTAAGAAAACTGATGACCGACGTATGCCAATCATTACAAATTTTCTACTTCATTAGATCCGACCAACTCAGTACCGGTGATAAGTACTCAAGGATTTTTATTACAGTAATTCAATTCATATTTCACTGCAGATTTTGCCTCCGGATAATCTGTTCATTTGGAGTTGTTTCAAAAAGCAATCTTAGTTAGTTCGAAAAGTAGTGGAAAGATGAGACACAAAAATGTATGCCACTACACATAAATGCATTGCTTTGCATATGCCCTTTGTATGGGTCAATATTCGCAGTCGAAATATCTGATAAGGCTGCTATTCCAATTTCAGACGTGTTTCCCTGAATTTTGATAAACGAAGATAGTGACAGTTTCTAATTCTTATATCGTGGGATACACCACACTACTAAATAGTCTGCATGAAATCTGCATACCGCTCAGGACTGCTATCAGAATTTCGTGACAGTAAATTTACCAGTGGAGAAATGTTATGTCATTTTTGTTAGGTCTACATTGAACGGCTTGTTCCGTTAAGTAGAACGACACTTACAATCATGTTGCTAGTTTTAATGAGATAATAGGTATTTAGGATAACGGGTTCGAGTTTCAGCGCTGTCGATGTACAGCACATATCTGAGATCTCGTAGGGTTAACACACAATTGATTAGGTTGTATTTCAAGATTACTGAGAAGCTGCACTGTTAATGGCAAACCATTTTGGCTGTACTTCCTTCCGGGATAATCCGATGTTACAGATTAAATACTTTTTTAGATAAACTATTGCCAAGCTACTGTCTACGGTAAAACTGACCAATCGAACAGCAAAGGCGTATGCTTTGAACATGCAAGAATGTATGTGTCATGCTCCCAGCGCAGATTGTCAAGCACTCGGGCGATTGTCGAAGCACTCTGCACCTCTGAAAATGGCTGGTGTCACTGTAGTCCAGTCCTTACTGCGCATATTATTAGCTGGCTTGAACAGAGATAAAATCGCTGGTTCAAAGTTTGATACCTTAGAAACTGTAAAGACTGGATGGCGCTTTTCCGACCAGACGTATGCTAGAAGCATTCAGGTCATACCTATAGTGCCTGCAGTTTGCAACAGGACGAAATATTTTTTGCTAACATTCGTGCACCAAGATAGACGGAAAACTTCAGAGTGACCGAGTGTCACATACAAACGTGTTATACATAATCCTATGGTATATCGAACCACACATTAGGTAAGTTGCTGTCCATACAATAAGATGTAGCAAATATTCAAAAAAATAAATAGTGTATCAACTTGCTATGCCAATATTAGGGCAGCACTTCCACACTAAACGCTATAATAGATTACGTTTCAAAGTTACCGAAACGACAGTTCCTAAAAGGCATCTAGCGAGCGCACGTCGAGTGCATAAAGTTTTGCTTACCTTCGCCCACATCTTCATCTTCAGCAGCTTCTAGTTCATTCGGAGGCGACAAGGTCTCTTTTGCTTCAAAATGACGTTGATTCCGTTTCTCATTGTCATGTTGCATCGGTTTATCTGATGAAGCACTGGAAACTAGTTCGGTGACGATTTGAGGAATTTGTACGTTTACTAGTTTGTCTAGAGCTACTGGTGTTGTTTGTTTGAATTCGCTACTATCATGTTTCTTTGAACCCAAATCGTTGAGTTTACTTTGCTCGTTTTTATGTGACTTTGAGTTGCTTTCCAAAAGAGGTTGAGGTTCTGGCTGTGTGCTCAGTTTGGAGGTAAGTGGGAGCAATGATTGTCTCAGTGCTGTTTCTAAATGTCTCGCAATATCCAAACCAGTCCCTGGAGGTGGGGGCAATATAGCTGCTCTGTACACACAATGGTTCATCTCTTCTTCAGTGCCACTATCCGGCGATCTAACAGGAGCAGCCACATATAAAGGGTTTGTCAGCGGACTTTGCGCCATGTTCATTGCCGATGGTTCACCCAGATGAATGAGACCATAAACCGGTGCAGAAGCTTTGCGTACAAACGACTGTGCCATTGGGAGCCCAGGAAAATGAGATTTCCGACGTCCTTTGTTTCCTCGCATCGGCCCATTCCGGTCGTTGTCTAGCACCTCCCCATAAGCTAACTGACCTACATAGTAGACAGTCCCATCCACACATCGGATTTCAAACACGTGATCTAATTTCACACGCGCAGGGGAGTTTGCAACTGGCGAAAGTGATGTATTTATAGAAACGTCTTTCGTTTCCAGTTCGGAGCGCACATCACCAACGGACCGATCATGGTCATCCCAAAATGCAGAGTTAGTACCGGCTGGGTCCAAACTGACAATAGTGTTTAGCGCTAGTTCCTGAATGAATAATGATGGAATACATCATTTAAAGTTCAAGTATACAAAATTTCGTCGGATAATTTAGAAAAAATTGAAAGCCTTAAAGGCAACTATCGATTGTTCCGTGACTTAGTTATATCCAGCTCATGAACATAGTTGCACAATGAATTTCAACGGTGTGTTAAAATTCGTTTCAAATTACCAACTCAGTTAAATCACGCTGTTGGTAATTAAGATGAAGACCGCATAGTTTATCTTATCACCTGTTGGGATTGTGAAGAATAGAATAGCAGTGGAAGAAGCGACTTTGATATCTATTTTATATAGTATAACGATTACGTACATACACAGTATGGAACACAACAATGCCCTCAGACAATTGATCACCTGCATACCACGGAAGTACGCTCATTAATAAAAGTATCTACGCAAAAACGTATCTGTGAACGATGCGCACGAGAAACCGTTTATAATCAAAACCACAGGTGCTTGCTCTTGTGTGTACGTGTGAATGTATATTCCGGGAGGCTCACTATTGCAACCCTGCCGCAAGGAAGCCTGTGTCTTCAAACGAAATTTAATGTTGTTATTCTAAATGACTGAATCGCTTCTGTTCATGCTGTTTGGCGAGGATTCAATACATGGATGGATCGACCTGGGCAGCTGCGCTCAGCCGTGCTATGATTAATACGAACTATCGAGAGTTACTGCGATTGGTCACAAAGATAATTCCATTCTCAGCAAGACCAAAGGTATCAACAGTCAGCTATTCAAAACAACAACGTGAAATTTGCTTATGCTTTCAATAACTTCGAGCAAGTCTCGTAAACTGTGAACCGACACCTCCTCCTCAGGAGCCCCATCGTCTTGGCTAGCCGTAGCGAAATGATATGATACGAGGAATTACACATGTTCAATATCAGTTGCCGTTATCCCCATTTTGTGAACGTCAAGTAAACCGTAAAGTCTGTGAACAACATTGCCATTGATCTAACTCTACCAAATGTGCTGAAATCGAGAAGTTTCGTTTATTTCAAACACTACGTTGATTCGCTTGGAGCTTTCTCCATGCTCATTGTTTTGGCCTTTTCGTCGTCTTTTCCCAAAAAGGTGGTTACATCATCCAACAGCAAGTTTATTTTATTCCCTTGATTCGCGTGACTGAAATTCACGATAATCATACCTTTCTTAGGATTGTAGAATTTGGTGGTTTCGTATCAGTTTAGAAATGCGCGTAAGGACGTGTGCTGTCTTGCTAACAAGGCACTCTTGAAGTGTGACCTCTTAAGTATAGGCTAAGATCACTAGATTTACAAACTCGATTTGAGAAAAGTTTAGACCATCTGAGCCATTTTAAGCCATCATGAGATCATAACGTTAGTGAAAAACGTGTCGTTGACTAGAAGAAATAGTGTGAGTACTGTTCGTTTCCACTGCAATTATATAGCTGGGTATTTTTATGTAAAATTTTGTTCATTTTCACATGGCTACCTATATTGTTTTGTAAATCTTTTAACGTGGATCGAAATATTCGACCTTAAGTTCGCCATTATTATTGCGATTTGAAAGAAATTAAAAAGATTATTTTTAAATTAATTCCCACAATTTATGGTGTAACATGATAGCTAAGATGAGTATTGTGTGAGAATAAACATTCTAGAATTTTGCTATCGCAGATTATTCCCCATAGATATAGTCTATTTGCACGTTTTGAATGGAATATTTTGTTCAACGCACAGTATTTCTTGACTGTGTGACCAGCCTATGACAATCCATCATCTACCATCCCCAAATGTCTACATGGATACCACTACGGTTAGATTCTATCAATGTCTAATTTCTCATACACAGTATTTTCCAAACATACAGTTCCGGCAACACGTAGTTAGCTTATACATTTTTGATAACGATTGTAGCCAACACAGTCAAGCGTAACAAATTCAGTCGCTTAGGGTGAATTCGTAGTTCACATTGTAATTTAGGCTGACCTTTACCTAATAAATCTTGTGAACACTGAAAATTTCCTTATCCACTTATTGATGATAGAGGTGAATTTGGTAAATCGGGTTGGAAAAATGAATATTCGGTTGTTGCCAGTCTTGATATTTCGATTGCAAACGTTTCAGTACCCAAAGAGAAGACACTATCATTATGTATGTGTTTGATCGTGAATGTCGGTGAAGCTTGAGAGAGGCTTACTGATGTTCACTAAATTGCGTTGAATGTTTAAAGTGAAATCCGACTGGTAGCTTTAACATATTTCAGCTAAACCGTGATTGATCATTTCCGCTTGTTGCCGAACCCTGACCTCAAATCCGATCAGTGGAATCAGAGATTCCTATCGTTTGATTGGGTCATTGTTTCCTTCACTTACATATTTCAGTCTGATTGCTTATTCATCTCATAGTTCTGATCATCCATCCTATCCGTTCAAGTTACTTTGCTCGGTTATATTGTTATGTGACCACGACCAAGGTTACATCCTTTTGAGTCACTGGCTTAGATTTTCTCTCGCAGATTTTCTACTGCATACTTCGTCTAACTGTATAGTCGAACCGGTTGCTAGAAACTTGCGTTGTCCAATATCTACTTGGAAAATGTTTTTTACTGCAAGTAAGTCGACTGTTTATACAGTTTGTCCCACGCGGATTGATATAAAGAAAAGATCACCATGGCCTCCGATGAACAGCTCACTTTCATGTACATGTGTAACTCGATTTCGCTCGGTTCGATCGAGTTGATGGTTCATTGCAGACACTGTATTTTCTCCTGTACATAACCTTTATGTTGTTGTTGGTGGTGGCAGATTTTTGTTGTTCCCTCAGGTATGATAATATATTTCGTGAGGCTGCCGCTGATTTATGCGTCAACATGATGCTCTGTGGTTGCAGGGACCATGCAGTTAGTGTTGATATCGTTTTCCTCCTCAAAACTGCATTCTGTTACAGATGGATTGTGGTTTACTTCGATGAACGATCGAATATTTGTTGTATATGTCGAGTAGTACATCTACAATTGTTTACATTCGGGGCTCTGTCGGATTTTTCGGCTGATTGGACCATTTATTTCGTATTTGTTTCCCATTCATTTGATGAATTTACTATCGCTATGAATGTTGCTGAACAGCTTTACTGGTTTTTTTCCGTGTTAGAACCAGGAGTAAACTTACTTAATCTAAGCCCCTGAAGCCGGAGAACATATGCATCTCGTGTAGCTGTGTCTATTGAGATTCATTGAAAAAACCAAAGAACTTTGATAATATTTGGATTCATTAAGAATGTATTATCGACACATGATATCCACAGGTTCAGTTTGATCTTAAACAGCACGATGTTTTTCAGTCTCTTCATGATTGCCATACTAATGAATCCAAATATTATCAAAGTTCTCTAGTTTTTTCAATGAATCTCATTAGACACAGCTACACAAGATGCATATGTTCTCCGGCTTCAGGGGCTTAGATTAAGTAAGTTTACTCCTGGTTCTAACAACATTTCCTTGATCGATGGAGTTGGACAGCTCTGTGATATCAAATAAAAATGCTGCTTTTATTCCATTCAACTTACTGCCTCTTAGTGTGTGTAGGAATGGCTGATTATTTTTGACGCATTGTTCTGATTTGTGGGTATGTTGGTGTAGCCGTTTTTGTAATGTTTATACCAATTTTGAAAATGTTGTCATCGAAAGTGCTGTTTGAATCGGGACACCATTCATGTTTACCATTGATTATCTGTGAGACTGAGCAACGGTTTGCTCATCTGGCCGTATTTTTCAACGTCTCTGTTTACTCCTCTCACGCGAATTTTCTGGTTTTTTATTTTATGCAATGCTCGCCTTGTTTGCTAGAAGTCAACATCCACTAAGCAGTAAGTTGTTCTGGCATTATGCAGTAGTTTGGACTTTGACTTGTGTGTTCTATTTCTTATGTGATTGCAGTCAACTTTCTTCTGGATAAAGATGTGGTCATCTTTAAGAAAATTGTTGAAAGCAGAAGTTGGCTCCGATAAAGTTAAATTTTTGTTGTTGTTGGAGATCAGAAATGGGAAAAATGTCATCGGATTTGCTGAGATGTTTCACAATGACGGTCCACTTAATTTCTTCATACGCTTCGAGGTGGTCAAAAATCTCGTTTTTATGCTTTCCTATGGGAGGTTTTTATTCATTAATTGACGGTTTACAATTTTTGGATCGGGCACAGTTGCCAATATCATTATAATTCACCAGTTTGGATAGTTATTCTCTAACTTTTGTTCTTTTTGTCTCTATTTTGTCTTCTCCTCGGTTCTCTTTCTGTGTGAACTGTCTTTAGGTTATTATAATTTATCAGCCTTTTGCCGACTTAAGTTTTGACAGTCACGAAGGTTTTACATTTTTCTTGGGAGACTGCGCATCTGATATAAACCTACGCAGTATCCGTTTCCAATTTTGCTTGGCTGCTAACAAAACGTGTAGATGATGCAGTAGTTGTTTTTTGTAAATGGTTGTTAGAAGAACGTTTCAAGACGAGGATTCAAGGAGAAAGAACAGTTTCTCACATGTGGGAGCTCTTCTGTGTGGCCTTGGTTATGCCGAAATACCCACATAACTGATTAAGAAAACTTAGACAGGTAGAACTGATGAGCAAAATCAAACAGTGCATAATCAATCAGATGGAAGTTCGGAAGCTAAAGTGACCTATATAGTAAACGACTAATCAGATTTCAGGTCAGACTATTGAGATTAAGTGAACATGACCAATCAGAATTCAGGTCAGTTTGTCAGCTTACTGTCAAACATAATTGTAGGCGTCCAGTTAACTTCATCGACCCACACACTCAACCATTACAAACTGGTGACTGCATATAGTTTGGCGATAAAACGCTTGTAATATAAATGCTAAGCATGGTAAACAACCGGAGACCTAAATGTTGGCAGGCTTCTGATCAACGTGTGTGTATCAGTTTATAATTGATATTTCCGTCTCAAGTATTTTTTCACCACCTACGGAAATACGACAGTGTGAAATATTTGTGTATGTAAACAAAATCGAATTTCATTTGTCTGTTGAATAAAGTCACTTTTTTGCAATGTTGCCCGGCTAATGCTAAAAATCGAATTAAAAGCTCGTTATTATGCAAAGCACAAGTACTTCTCATTACACTTCATATGTAGGATCGCTGTTCCTTGAGTTTCATTCTTTCGCTCTCTTTTCTATTGAGGGCTAATCCTAGTTGTCCCTTCTTTTGTCATGACTGACTAAGAGGTTGGAAAGCTAAGAACAATTCTTGTTCTGTTATCCGTGATGATAATGTAGAGGCGTTCGACACCTAAGGGAAGTCCGCTGAATCTCACATCCACTTTCCAAAAGTATAACTTAACGCTTACGTATGCTTGCAGTCTTCTTCACTTGCCATAATGTTCATACGAGGTTTTTGTCCTTTTGTAAGGGTAGATAAACATTATTAGGGCTTGTAGCTTTACTCTAAAGTTATCAATCTTCAGTGTTCGTTGTTTAATGACAGTTTGATAAAACACTGGAGTGCTCGTTAAGAGCTTGAAATCAAAATTTTTCCTGATACTTCTCAACGACGGTAAAAAAATTGCTCTGCCATACGTTAATTTCTTTTTCTAGATTTTCTCGTGATCAGCTTGCAATTATTAGACATCTGTAAGAAACCGGACGGTAGGGTGACGTGAACACAACTTTCCGAAACATAGTGTTTATGGGGAGTTACGCTTCCACTGGTTAAATGATAGTCTGTTTACCTGATTTTGACAAATCGTTATTTCTTCTATTTCATGTATATTTAAGACTTAGCTCTATATAAAAACGTAAGTTTCGATGCCTTCCGCACTTTGACCATTTTCTCTAACCTCACTGTCAGTTTTCGCTATATGACAATTCATCCATAATTCATGTTCTTTTATTCACACACAATTGAATAGCTTAACTGTTACTACAGCATAATCGTGTAAATGCTGAGAATACCACTGGTTTGCTCGTGCCAAACATGGAATTCCTCCTTCTTGCCGATATATACTTCCATTACAAATGTTCTTGTAGGAGAAACCTCAAGCTGCAAACGACTGGTCTCATTGACGACCAGCAATACGGTAGACGGCTGTTTTGATCTAGTTGGGTTTCATCTACATCACGCACGTCGGACAATCAAACCCATGACTCACGGACAAGTGGCGGATTCTAGTCCAAGCGCTTATCCATTAGACCATAAGGTTATGTTTACAGGACTTGTGGGAAGGTATGTGAACTGGTTTGTTGAGGTATTGCGCTTCCTCGCAGGCCAACCACAAAACGATTGATCGAGTTCAGCCCATAAGCAAAAGGAAGCGCAGCAAACGCCTGAAGGTCTACTGCTCTCTTTCTTCAGCCTGTCGTTTAGCTTGTACAACTGAGCCAGACATACTTTCAACCGACATTCGCTGACCACATTACCTTGGTGACCCTGTCTCTGTCTGCCACTGTATTGACAGACAACTCAATTGAGCCCACGAACCTTGTGACTACAGATAAAGCCCAAATGAAACTTAATGTTTTACAAGGACTTTGTGAAAAACTTGATTCTGCATTTTTCTGCACTATGATAAACTATATAATCCGCGCACATCTGACTACAAACATGCAGTAGTCCCCTGTTACTAAAGTAGATCTGCGCTAAATGAGAAGCTTGAACAAGAAAGATACTTAGCTCGAAAAGTTTCTTAACCGAAAACAACGGTGATATTAGGTCAATTCTCAATTAATTATGGATGCTTAAGAAAATACTTAATTAACACCCCTATATTTATTTATTTATTAGGTCATTTTTCGCTAGCTTGTCCCTTAATATATAGAGATGAACGAGTGAGATGGCATGCTTTGATTTTTTGGTTGGACAGCATGTTTGTAATAGTGGGTCATATAGTTCATATAGGTGGCTACGTGAAAATCAATAGGAATGTTACAACGTCCCTTTTTACGCGAGGAGCAAGCTGGTTTTAGACCGCCGGCATCAAGTGTGAATAAGAACCGTTACATGGCTGTAATTAGCGCAAATATTCAGTGCTGGCCTGGCGGCAAAATAATGCCGTTCGCTCGTATATCAATTTCATTTCTGCGCATCCATCACAATCTGTTCGCCAACATAACCGTAGAGGGGAGGAATAAACTTTGCTTTTGTTAGTGCTCGTTAATAGTGTGCTTGCTATGGCCAAGATTCAAACGCCAGCCACGTTCTTTTGCAGCTGCCGTATCGCTGACTGACCACAACTGAGGTACGGGTGAATTTCCGAATACAAACGCTCGACTAGATCCGTTTGTGAGTGATAATCAGATTACTATGTCACAGCGAGACTGGACCTTGACGTGGTGTGCATCTCGATGACCTATTGGGCTAAACTGGACGTTGTGGCCACCACACCGATAGAGTCACTCATGCCAGGTAGACCAATAGTTAGGGGTCTGAAAAACCAAACAAGAAAGTTCAAAGAAGGTGACCTTGAAATACTGTGCGCTTCTTAATACTCGACGTCAGGCAGTTGGCATTCTTTCGAACGTCAACTCCAAGTTTCCTGCATGGATGTGCCAGAGTTCGTACTGGAAGCCAGAATAGCGGGTATGTAGAAACCAGTGAACGTTAAAGAGCGTTTTCTGCCAACGTCATAAAAAGTGACAATTTGCAGTCAGTTAAAGCTTTACCGCTGCAACCAGACGGCAGGTCACCAAGTAAAAGGCACCAATTCAGTGAACTGAATTAATTACTCCTTTAGTGAAAGTCTTTTTATTACGCCACGAATGTTCACCAGGTTTATCTTCGGCTATTTCCAGGGCATCAAAAGTGAGCATGTTCGTCTCCAAGAGACGAGCTGAACTCTGTTTCGAAAAGGTGACTCTTCCTTCAGTATGTAACCACTGATTATAGTGCCGTGGAAGTAGCTACCAGGTCCTGGCCTCGATGGAACTGATACTTCACCAATCGCGGTAATGAATGGTATGGATGGTAGCAAGTCACTCTGGAGAACAGAGTGCTGAGACCGGAGAACAAAACCCTCGGCTGAAGTTTTAATAAAAATACCTCTATATAGCGTGTCAGGGCCGTAGGTGTACTAAATATCTGGAGGAATCTGATTATTGAATTATGTGAAATGGAATCGAACGTCATTGACATACCAGTGAAACTGGGTATAGGGTGAAGTGCGCAGGAAAGAAATTTTGAGCTCCGCACAAAATATCGAAACTAATCCGAGATAAATACCAAGATCTAGATATATGAACTGAAATGTGAGCAAGTACGTGTTCCAACGGTCGATGATGTTCTCTAATAAAAAACATTGCAATGTTCAAACTTTAGCAGTAGGTCTCAGATAGCTGTGAGTGGTCACAGCGTTCAGTTTTAGGTCAAATGTGACGAAAGATAACACAAGTGGATCGAAAAACTCTCTCAGCAGAAGGAATCTGCAGTATTTCTCCGAGGCGTCCGGCCTCATGCAGCTCAACGTCTTACGCAGTAACGTGTTTGTGTCTGCAGTACAGTCCGCGATAAACTTTCCATAGTAAGTTGGTTTACAAGGCAGTGGTCTAAGGAATTGCCCATCCATACGTAGCTTGGTAGACAATACTTCTGACCGGAACTTGTAGGTGTTGTCTGAGAGGCCGGGTTTCACCTTGGAGGACCCTCTTCATTTTTACTAGAGGGTGCGAAGATATGATCGTGGGTGGCGCTTATTCCTTCCACTACTGAGCTCCGCTGCACGAAAAGCCAGATGGCTGGCCATCTCAATATCCGTCGGATGTCCCTTGAGGCATTATTTCATGATGAGAATGAATACCGTCAATCAGGGTTCAGAGGCAAGCGTCTTTCAAGAATTATGCATCTGATGAATGGTAGAGGATTTTGGTTTTCATGTAGATTGAACATCACCCACAACTGTCCGCAGCTTTCGCATTCCCATAGACGCTCCATTCGGCTCAGTTCGATGGCGCAGTGGTCAACACATTTACCTCATGGAAGCGTGCCCGGATTTTCAATATCGGCCATGGCAGGGATATGCACTAATAACGAGCTCTAATGAGATTGAATCTCAAGTCTAGTGCTTCTTTTTGGAAGGGGTCGACTGGAATGTCTATGAGAATGCAAAGGCCACGATCAATTTTGAGTGATGCTCAATTTATATGATCACGCATGCCTGTCGTGGATAATGATTGATACATCACGGTAGAGCGCAAGAATGAGATTACTGTTTTGTTGCAGATGCGGTGATACGCTGTCACCCCATGTTGTCTTAGAGTCTCGAGTAGACATTTATTTTACCCGTGCTCGTTATTTGGTATTAAACCGCTGCTTTACCAAAAGAAAACCTATTTATACAAAAAATGAGTAGTTCTACTCTAACCTATGGTGATCTAGTCAGCCGACACAAAATTTGAGGTAAACAGAGAGGAGAAGCATGTGGGTTAGTCATTTCTGGATGTAAAACACATGATAAATATATACTTATTCCAACCTCACTCTTAGTCAGTTACGTGAGCTACCATACCATCACTGTATGTGATTATTTTTGACCGAAGTTGAACGCTTATTGTAAACCCTGAGTATTAGTTTTGTTTAAGAAAGGTCAGTTAAATTTAAAGCACTGATTGCCGGAACTTGAGAGGCGGTCAGTAAACTTTGGTATGTAAATAAAGGACAGTCCAATGACCAAACAGACGGGATCCTCGCAGGGAATGCTGTCTGTGTGTGTGTCTGTGCGGGAATTCACGTTGTTTCCTATATGTATACAGACGGAAGTACATGTATAAATTTTTATATGCAACTCTGGTTTAACTAAGCGTGCTTGTTGTATGATAAAAATGACTATAATCGATGTTGGAAGTCAGAACGTGCTGCAAGCTTTTTTCTTGTTTAAGCGTGTTCTTGTAAAGCAGTCAAAATATGGAAGTATCTTCTAAGCAAACAGTTGGAAACTAGCAACAATTTGATTGCATACACTTGGTCCATATGTACAATAATCTAGCACAGAATGGCATACGTTGCAGATCAAGTTCCTTAGTGTGAGCTGCTAGCTGAGGGTGCATGAAGTGAATGAACAAAAGCCGTTGCCATTTTCTAAATAAAATATGACACTTATTTGTAGGCTTATGTGTCTGTAGGCTATATAAGATTTTCTTGTCGTGGATGCGAGAAAACTAAACTGCTCAGTAGACTTGCTCATAAACTTAATGGTCGTATTGATTTTTCTTGGATATATTGTAAAATGCTGTTACATCTAATAAGCATTTAATAAAAAAGTTTACTACTCACTTTTGTTTGTAAGTTAAAAGCTACGTCAGATTCTGTACATCAGTTAGAAAACAATAAATGGAAACAACGGTTGCAATCTCCCTGGAAAATAGGAGTTCTTTTAGATTGGTTAAACTGGTTTACATAGATAACTAGAGGGACCCAATTTTTCAATAGACTAAGAAGTCTTTAACAAGGTCGTCATCAACGTAAAATGCTTGAACTGGTTACTACAGTATTATGTCTGTTTTGCTTTTGTTACATGAGCTAATTCTGCGGCAATCATCTACTCGTTCCTAACGTTAGCAGTGGGGACTGTTGTCACTCACCTATCATTTTACCGGTGTTATTTCAGACTGGTCGGAGGCAAACAGTGGTGATACGTAAGATTTAATACCTAGACATTCAAATTTTATTTCATTACAGTCAAAACGAGTTTTCAGTTCTTTGTGTGTGCCGTGTTTGCATAATATGAGTATTTAGAACATGGTGAAACATTCATTTAGAGGGATGGTTCTAGATTCTTGAATAGCTGGCCTACTGACGACGAGCTACGCGTTAGTATGACCAGTCCAACAGTGGTCCAAGCTGTATGAACGTCTACGTTCAGATGGAAAAGTGGATATCGCCACATATGAGAAGGAGATAAGAACGGTGCTTTCAGACAACCTAGGTCTGTCTCCGACTTGCTCTATAACGGTCGAGAATATAGAGGGTCTGCCTACTAGAATGTTTACAACGTTACGTTCTGAAACCCTTGTTGTGGTTTTAAACGTTACTCTGCATTTTTACCTTGATACACGCGTTCATCCTTGTATACCACGATTCTTTTCACTGAGAAATATTACAGAGATGTGATAAAATGAATCTCGAAATTTTATTCCTTATAACAGACAGATTGGTTGCTTGACTTTTAACAGTTTTCAATGTAACTTCGGTGTGATAACTGTGGTTCAAGTTAAACGTATATACAACTCTACGAATCACAGTACCCATTGTACTATCTGTATTTGCCCAGCCGAAACAAAACAGGTTCGCTGAAGCGTTTGATACATTTGGTGACTGGCAGAAATCAATAATCTTCTACTCGTATGTTCTACCTTTGACGCATGATGGCAAGGTCAACTGTGACACCGTTGTAAGTCATTAAGTTTACTCGCGAGCTAAAAATATTTACTTAGTGACTCAATTCCAGCCTTCTCCCAATATGACTAGATGAGTACTTTTAGTAACGTCAAGCCCAGCCTGGTTTTACAAGTGCATCCAGCCAACCGCCTTATTTTCGCCAGCCTAACTATACGTCAAACCAAAATGGAGTCAAACTGTTTGGGTGTCACGTTTCGCATGAGTTTACTAAATGGATAGTAAAGAGCACAACATTACAAGTAAGTTTCAATACTCAACGTTCGAATCATCTTGTGTGGCCTTCCCAAGGAACATTATGAAAGAATTATGCAGCAGTTACTTTTTTCTACCAGCCCTCTATTTTTCATTCCCGGAGTTATAGTTGCCGATCTTCCAAATCCACGTAATGAAAATCATTGTAATTTTCGCAAATAAGCCATTCTGGATTACTATTGGTAAAGTTAGACATACATAACCGTCTTTAGCGTTTTATATTTTGCAGTTTTTCTATGTTTCTAACCAGTTTATGTCAACGACTTGCGAAGTAATCGTACAACCGCTTTTCCGTGTGCTAAACGAATCAGTACGCGTGAGAACAGTCAGGTCACAACTTGAAGTTCACCATATGTATACAGCCAACATTTAAGAAAACTGTGCTTGAATAAAATGAAACTAGGTGGAGACAGCTGTCAACTATTACGCCAACAGACATGTGGAGGAGCAACCTAAACGATGTCCCAGAGGTATATCGATAAGGGACAACTTGAAAGCAAAACGAGGAAAATGCAACTCAAGTTTAGTAACGAGCTACCCCAACGGATTTTCAGCTGTTCACTATGTCGTGCAGGTCAGAATTGAAGTATTGACTCATAACTCGAATTTCTCATTTGCAGAACCAATGAATTGCTACTGTCTGTTTTTTGACATGTGTCCACAAAGGACAAAAGCGATCAGAGAAGGAGCAGCATACAGAGATTTGTTTCTTTGTGTTTCTTTGTTTCCAGGTTTTGCATTGTTTGAACTCGTATGGTAGAGATGAGCACTAGAAGAGTTGGGATATTGTTAACCATTTTACGCCCTGAAACTCATCTGGTTCTATGGGCAACCGGGTGGCTCATATGAGACTGAGCCTCCTAGATTCAAACAACAATTCGAGTTTGACGTTACCTATTTCACGCCTTGCCTCAGATAAATCTGATCGCAACGTTTCTTTTAATGTTTTGTCAAGCTACTCTCTGACCTTCATCCAGACTGTGCGACTTCGAATTCAAGAGTACCCATGAAAATCGTCAAAAGCTTTAATTTTAAATCAAGATAATAACCGCAGTGGGTACTAAACCTATTCAAAACAGTAAACAGATTCATCCAACTCCAACAACATCTGTCCTCAGACGAAAGTTCAGAAGGTTTGTGACCTTGAAAATCTTTCATCTTTGACCAAGTGTTGACCGCATTCGTCGGTACTACCACGGTTGCGCTGAACATCTGTTAAAATCCGTCAGTGAAATTTATGTATTTTTCCACATGATCTGGGCATGTTTGATACTTCTGTGTGACCTTTCAGCTTCGCTCACGTTTGGGTCAGTTACTTGATGAAGTTTTACTATGTCTTGCTAGCTAAACGTTGTCACTTCAAGTTGACAATCCCATTTTATGTCGTTGTGATCTCTTGTTAATTCATCAAGCATACCATTGATTAAGTGTTTTTTTCGCAAGAAGTTTACTTGTCCGTTATCCCACTATATTTTTTGAAGAGTATGCTGTGAAACCTTAGCAGATTTTTGCTTCGGCAATTACCCGTACTGCCCCAAACTGACAGACTTCTGTGACTTCCAGACTGTTTGTTCCCA